>VMDO01032237.1:0-19204 GCA_007922755.1 Pedetes capensis | reverse complement strand
GGTATGACCTTGAGTATATCCCACCTGAGTTCAGAGACCACCTCAAAAATAGGTTTAATGCATTAGACACAAATGACAGGAGACCAGAAGAGTTGTGGCATGACATAAAAGATATCATTCAAGAAGGAAGCAAAAAGTTCTGAAAAAGACAAGAAAAAAAGAAAAGACCAAATTACATGTCAAAAGAGACACTGGACCTTGCCCTTGAACATGGAGCAGCTAAAGTAAAAGGAAGACATGAAGTTAAGGAACTAAACAGAAGATTTCAGAAGGCAGCTCGAGAAGACAAAAACAAATATTATAATGACACATGCAAGGAGCTGGAGGCAGAAACCAAAAGGGAAGAACACACTCTGTGTTTCTCAAGCTTCATGAAGTGAAGAAAAAATTCAAGCCTCGGGTGGCAGTAGTGGAAGATCCTACAGGGAAAATATTAAATGATGCAGGAAACATCAAAAGAAGATGGGAAGAATGCACAGAGTCATTATTCAAGAAAGAATTGGTAGATGACCAACCATTCCAAGAGGTTGCATATGAAGAGGAACCAATGGTGTTGAAGGACGATGTGGAAGCTGCCTTGAAAGAACTGGTGAAACACAAAGCTCCAGGAATTGATGGGATACCAATAGAGATGTTTCAACAAACAGATGCAGCACTGGAGGTGTTAACATGTTTATGCCAACAGATTTGGAAAACAGCTACTTGGCCAACTGACTGGAAGAGATCCATATTTGTGCCTATTCCCAAAAAAGGGGATCCAACTGAATGTGGAAACTATCGGACAATATCATTAATATCACACACCAGCAAAATTCTACTAAAGATCATTCAGAAGTGGCTGCAGCAGTATATAGACAGGGAATTACCAGAAAATCAAGCGGGATTCAGAAGAGGGCGGAGAACTAGGGAGATCATCGCTGATGTCAGGTGGATATTAGCTGAAAGCAGAGAATATCAAAAAGATGTCTATCTATGTTTTATTGACTATGCAAAAGCATTTGATTGTGTGGATCATAACAAATTATGGATAACACTGCGGAAAATGGGAATACCAGAACACCTAATTGTGCTCATGAGGAACCTGTACATGAACCAGGAGGCAGTTGTCCTAATAGAACAAAGAAACACTGCATGGTTTAAAGTTGAGAAAGGTGTGCGTCAGGGCTGTATACTTTCACCCTATCTCTTCAATTTATATGCTGAGCAAATAATCTGAGAAGCTGTACTTTATGAGGAAGAACATGGCATCAAGATTGGAGGAAGAATCATTAACAACCTGTGTTATGCAGATGACACCACTTTGCTTGCTGAAAATGAAGAGGATTTAAAACATTTACTGATGAAGATCAAAGATCATAGCCTTCAATATGGGTTACAACTAAACATCAACAAAACAAAAATCCTTACAACTGGGTCAGCACGCAACTTCACAATAAATGGAGAAAAGATTGAGGTTGTCCAAGATTTTGCTTTGCTTGGCTCTATAATCAACACCCGTGGAAGCAGCAGTCAAGAAATCAAAAGACGCATTGCTCTAGGAAAAGCTGTGGCAAAAGATCTCTTTAGAGTATTGAAAAGCAATGATGTCACATTGAAGATGAAGGTGCATCTGACTCATACCATGATATTTTCAATGTCATCATATGGTTGTGAAAGGTGGACATTGAACAAGAGAGACAGAAAAAGAATTGATGCTTTTGAATTGTGGTGCTGGAGATGTCTATTGAATATACCATGGACTGCCAAAAGAACCAACAGATCTGTCCTAGAAGAGGTACAACCAGAGTGCTCCTTGGAAGCAAAAATGGCCAAACTGCGTCTTACAATTTTCGGACATGTAGTCAGGAGATAACAATCCCTGGAGAAGGACATCATGTTTGGAAGAGTGGCAGGTCAACGGAAAAGAGGAAAACCCTCCACCAGATGGATTGACACAGTGTCTACAACAATGGTCTTAAACATAAATAAGATCCTGTGCCTGGCACAGAATCGGGAAGTGTTTCGATCTGCTGTACATAGGGTCGCTATGAGTGGGACTCAACTCAATGGCACCTAACAACAACAACAACAACAACTGCATATAAAAAGTGTATTTTATTAAGATACCCTTAAGTATCTAAATATTTTTGCTTTATGTGTTTATTTCACACATTATTTCTGACATAAATTGATCACAATTATATTTTCTGCATATATTTTCCCTTCTTCATTATATATGCATCATTTTTACTTCCACTACTGTTTTTTGTTTGAAGTTCAATTTGCCTGACATTAATATCATGTTACATATTTTGCTTTAACTTTCCAGTACATTTTATATCTCCTCCCAAATTTAATATAAAAATTGATATTTCAGTATATTTTTTCTGAAGTTGAGGTAGTGAACACATCTGGAACCTCAGGAGCTTAGAACAATGAAAGTTAATTTTTCACTCATTTTTGTGTCTAGAGGCTGGGGTTGGGCTATATGCACATCTTCACTTTGCAAGGGCTTAAGTGTGGTTTCAGCAAATGTGTGTGGTCACGATATTAATCTAAAAGATTATATTCTCTCTCTCTCTCCCTCTCCCTGGATGTGAATTACATTTTCATGCTCTAATCTTTTTCTTATTTATAAATATTTGTGGGATACAGAGTAACATTATTTTTGCTATTTCAATTAGGCAACTATTACATCACTTTCAGTTATACTTTCATGAACTTATATGTTTTGTAGAACCATTTGATAAATATTTAGTATAAATCATATGTAATCATGGGTTATATCTCCTTTTCCCCATGTATTTGAACTGTTGCCTGATCTATTTTGAGCTTATCCTCTCCTTCTGTATCCCTCTACATTATTTCCCCTCCTCTTTCCGTCTTCCTCAACCTCTGCTCCCCTCATTAGTTTTCCCCTTTCTTTCTACTTTGCTTTCATTTTCCCTTCTTAGATAAACCTAATTTATCATATTTTTTTCTTCCTTTAAGTTATATTTAGTTCCCACATGTGAATGAGAACATATGGTATTTCTCTTTTTGAATCTGGGTTCATTCACTTAAATTAATACTCTCTATTTCCATCTATTTTGTTGCAAAGGACAATATTTCATTTTTTATTGCTGAGTAATATTCATATACATATCACAAATTTTTATCCATTCCTCTATTGATGGTGATCTTGGTTGATTCCATACCCTTGTGATTTTGAAAAGTGCTGCATTAAATAGAAAAGTGGAGGTGTCTCTGTGGTATGCTAACCCTTTTGGTGTACTCCCAGTAGTGGTATCGTTGTTGTTGTTAGGTGCCGTCGAGTCGAGTCCGACTCATAATGACCCTCAGAGGGTTTTCAATGGCTGATTGTTTCGGGATTGCCTCGGGAGTGGGTTGCCACGTCCTTCTCTCGTTTTTGTGGTGCTAGGAATCAAACTCGGGACCTCAGAGACTGCAGAGCGGCACTCTACCAACTGAGCTAAATCCCAGCCCAGTGGTATCATATGGCAGTTCTATTCTTAGTTTTCTAAAGTATCTCCATATTGATTTCCAAAGTGGTTGAATTAATTTACTGTCCCATTAGCAGTATAAAAGTGTATTTGTTATTATTTGTTTTGTTAATCATGGCCATTATTACTGGAGTGAGATGGAACCTCAGTGTTGTTTTGATTTTCATTTTCCTAATGGCTAGGGATATTGAGCATTTTTTCTTCTGTTTCTTGGCCCTTTGAACTTCTTCATTTGAGAACTACCTGTAATCTTTACAGTGAAAAAGTACTATTAATATGAATCAGCACATACATAAGTAATTCAAATATTATTGATAAAGGTTTTATCAGCAAAATGTTTTTGTGTAAGTTGCTGTGAGTCACTATAAAATGTATATCACTATAAAATTAAATGATGAAATTTATGTATCTCTCAGTTTATATTGGCCACATATATAAAGAAATAAGCTCATTAAGGGAAATATCAGAGCCAATTCAGACTTGTCTATATGTAAAAAATGGATCATTATTTAATTTGGTATTTTATTTAATGGTAGCTTTTGAGAGAACTATGACTGTAAACACTTTTATAAATTCCATATAATGGAAACACAGTGGCTTCTGACATAGATCTGTATTTTCTATGCAATAAAGTACACTGACCAACAGCCATAGCACTGTGGCTTCCAATCCCATGAGATCTCAGAAGCTATGTAGGGTTGGGCCTGGTTAGTACTTGGATGGGAGACCCCCTGGGAACACTAGGTGCTGTAGGTTTGGGAGATGGACCCGGCAACCCACTCCACCATTGAAAACCCTATGAATAGCAGAGAAGCACTGACAATAGTGTTCCATCTGTTGTACTAGGGTCATTATGAGTCAGATACTGTCAATGGCACCTAACAACAACAAGGAACACTGAGTAGTTTTTAACCACTGGGCTAAATAAAATCCCTACTGATTAAACCTATGCCTTTTTCTATTTTGGGTAATATATATCTTGTATCTCTTTTCCTGGCCCCTTTCTCTAATTACTTGAAGTCATTGAACACAGTCAGAATTTCCATATTAAATGTTTTCACACTCTCATTCCTACAGGAAAAGACACTCCTCTCCAGCCAGCACTAGCTACCCATGTTACTGGTTAATGACTGCAGCCTGTGATGCTGAGCCTTCTGCCTCCCTCTAGCCTGACTGTGCTGAGTCTATGTTCTGTACATTGAACCACGAGGAAAGCATTAAGCAACTCAAAATGTGGGAAATCACCTACTACCAATAGTCGTATTTGGAGAAAGGTCCCCTAATGAGCTGCATCATTAAACATCCTCCAAAGAAATATGCTCCAAATAGCACTCCTCAAAGCATTTATGCTCCATATTTAATGCAATTTTTCCAAAACAATAATCATATTTACAAAAATGTCTTCCATGTACGCATTAAAGTGAAATAAGTTTGTTTTTTCTTTTATATTGATTAATTTCCTCTTATTACCTTTGAGTTCTTTTATTATATTACATGTCCTATCATATATTAAGCACTCAGCCAACAATACAGAAATAATTCTAGATATTTCAGAAAGAAGACATTTAATACAGGGACCTAGAAGATAACCAAAGTAGAAAAAATGGAAAATAAGAAAATCCAAAGATTACTAACCACAGGAAACCTCTACTCCCCTTGGTTCTGAGGTTATTACCAAATGCCAGAATCTCATTTTTCCTTTCCCTTCTAGGTAAGCCAAGTGAGGAGCTATCCATATCAAGGTAGGAAGAACCACATAAGCACAGCTGGAGTTTCTGAGGACAGACTTCCAAGAATTATGCTGCAACCACAGAAGCAATGGTGTATTAATTGGGCAGAGGACAGAAGGACACAATAGAGAGAGGAGATTCTGAGCTGGGTTTCAGAACTGCTAAGAATCTTCAGGAACCAGCTGTTCACTGCTCAAGAGATAGTGCTTTAAAAAAAAAGAAGAAAAGTAAAGAAAAAGAAAAATTCAAGCAAGGAGAGTGTTATTTCTTCTTCCTCCTAACTTTCATTGCCCTGAAGCATCTCCCTTCAGGAGAGCTAAACACATCATAGCCCAGAAGTGTGTGGGTGGAAGATTGCGGGCATCCTTCTTCCCATTATAATATGTAGGAGAAAATAGGACAGTAGAAATGGGGTCTCTGAGTTTCCAAACATGAAATACTTGTTCAAAATTACTTAAAATATTAGAGAACATGTATCTTCATGACAGCTTCACAAAACTAAAATTCAAACTATGTATCTTCACATTTGAAATTGTTGCATTCAGGACACTGAATCCCATAGACCTATTCCATTATACTCTTATAGATATCATTGATTTTCTGGCTTGTTTATGTGTTATTTGAAAAATGATCTTAAGACGGGTGCAGTGGTGCATGCCTGCAATCACAGCGACTCGGGAGGCAGAGGCAGGAGGGTCACAAGTTTGAGACCAGAGGTAGTCTGCATAATTTAGCGAGACCCTGTCTCAAAAAGTAAAAAGAAAAATGGGTGGAGGGTGCAGCTCAGTGGTATAGCACTTGCAAAGCATGCAAGCATGAGGCCCTTAGTTCAAACCCCAGTACCACAAAAAAAGTATAAATCTGAAAGCTATTACAATATACTGCTCTAGAAAATTATTTATATATTGATGGAAAATTAGGAAAATTATTTCCATAACATTCTATGAAATATTACTTTATATTTTATAATATCCTGCTTTTCATGATGCAATGAGACAGGGACTACAAAGATATCACTTTAATTTTATTTATAAATGTTAGTGGGTTATAGAGTAATAAATCATTTGCTATATCCATGCAACCACTAAATCAATTGTGTTTATACATTCATCATCTTATCTATATTACAGAATAGTATAAGGAAAAAAAGAAACAAAGTGGGAATTTAAATTAATATATAATGAAAATAGTATGTAGCCACAAACTATTTTCTCACTGATTATTTTCTCTTCTCTACTTTTTTCCCATGTATTCATATAGGTGCATCCTGTATTTAAGGTTTTCTTCTCCTTTACCTGTCTACATTATTTCCCCTTTCTGTCTCCTTTTCCCCAATCTCTACTCCCACTAACCCCTCCCCACTATTTTCTGACCTGCTTGTATTTTTAATTCTTAGATATGATTGTTTATTTTTATATAACTAAATATGTATATTTTCTTCCTTTAAGTTATATTGAGCTCCTTCATATGAGTGAGAACATATGGTATCTCTCTTTTTGAGTCTGGGTTAATTCGCTTCAAATGATGTTCTCCAGTTCTAGGACATCTAGCAAATAAAAGGGTGGTAGATATCCTATTTTGATTTTGATGAATAAGTTTAAGAGATATTGATTGATGAAAGTAACCTAAACCAACTACTAAACCAACTAACATTTGGAAATTTTGATTAGTGTGGTTGGTGGAGAAAAGTTTCAAAATCTATGGAAAAGGAGCAGTAAAGTTGTGTGGGGGAATGCTAAAAAGAGACCAAAGGAAATAACCAATTCAGCGTAAACATAAAAAAGGAAATAAAGACTAATCTGAAAACAGCTCAAATTGTACTGAATAACTAAGACCATGTGACAGTCACTCAGTTCCTCATGACTCCCACCGGCTCAACAGATATTGTAAAAGGGCTATCTGAACCCTTGCTTCCCTCTCCCATGTAGCTCAGTTCCCAGAGAGGGTGCATGCCCTCCAGATCCTTCTACCCACTCATGAGGGGACCAGTTCTGGTCCTTGTGACTCATGAACTGCCAGGACCCCTGCCTGGTCCCCAGGGGGAGCGTCTTGAGTGCCCACTCCCTCTGGCATTGCGCATCCACAACATTGTACACTAGTGCTTCCCAGGGTAATCACAGCCTACAAAGCCAGACCAGTCCTGTCCAGAGCCCCTAGGTGGGCATTTGGATTTTGCTACCCAACATAGGCATGGACAGTTCCCCAGGCTCCTTTGGGGCCCACTGCACAGTGTCCTAACACAAGATGAGCCTCCTGTGGGTCCCAAGTTGTTGGAATATGCTCAGTACCCCCTGATTTCTCAGGGCTGCCAGCAGCTCACCTCACGCATGTTTAATTGAATGGACGTGATCTGGAGCACTTGCTATGGCCGCCAGGAGCCTCTCGGTGCTATAGTCCCCAAGGACTCCTCCCTTTTCCCACAGTAGCCCCCAGGGCTAGGCTAGGGGATTGTTAACTTAGGTAAGCAATGCCCCACATACCTTATGGCTGTAGCTCCTTAATTATATGGGGCTGTTGTGAAAGTGGAGGAAAAGTTGGCGTCCCTTTGCCTCCCTATGCCCACTTTCCCAGCCTGGCCACGCCCCAGCAGGCTTTTGCAGTGTGCTCCTGCAGCGCTTGTTCCTAGCTCAGCCTCAGTTTTTCACTGGTCTGCTCTGCCTTTCAGGGGACTCTCAATTGCCTTCACAACTGCCATATTTCCCCAGTGGGGCTGGCTGCACGGGACCTGCAGTCTTTTTCCCTGCAGTACCTTTTGCCAAGAGCTCCCACGCGAGCCACTGTCTGTATCAGCTGAAGCAGTGTGGCCCATGAATTAGCTCCAGATAGTTTCTGGTGAAGTTTTGATTTCATGCATGTCCATTTCCATGACCCAGCTCTCCTTTGACAGGACAGGGTTTTGTCCCACACTTGCTGTTGCTTGCCCAGGGTGGGTGCCCTTGAAGTGGGGGCCCACTGGTTCCACTTCTTAGTCATTAAAGTTTCTGTTTTTTGTCTGGTGTGGTAGCACAGTCTATTTTCTGCTAGCTAAAGCTCCTCTCCAGTATTTTTCCATTCTCAGTAGAGACCTTTAAGGTCGTTCTTAACTCTTTTTTCCTTCCCCTGGTCAAAGTGTGGCTACTTTTAGTCCATCATCTTCCAGGACCCCTAAGGACATCCTTTTAAGTGTAATGCTTCAGACTGTTACTACTGCAGAAAAATGTCAAGATATTTATAATAAACACATGCATATCAAGTGCTAATTAATTTATTTCTCTGTGCCTAGAAAAGAAGTATCAAAATGGGAGGATTGTTCTTCTGAACTACTTCAAAGAAAATAAAACTTGGATCAAAGAACAGTGAGTTTGCTCAGTTCTTATGGCAGTGATTGTAATATGCCCACAGGCAATTCTCTGATATCACATAGTTATGATTAAAACGTTTGTCCTTGGGGCCAAGATATTTTCAAGAATACAGTACTTCTACAGTAGATTTAAGATTTGATTTGATTTTCTTTAGTTGAAAGTCATCTTGTGAATAATTATGGGCTGGGATGTAAAGTCATGTTTGTATTAAAAAACATTGAATTTTATGTACATGAAAGGTAATTATATAAGACTTAAGCTTTAAAATTTTTATCTTAGTAACAAAAGTAGGCCTGCAGCTGTAGCCCTGTGGCATCCGATCCCGTCAGATCTCGGAAGCTAAGCAGGGTCAGGCCTGGTTAGTACCTGGATGGGAGACTGCCTGGGAACACCAGATACTGTAGGCTTGGGAGAAGGACCTGGCAACCCCCTCCCAAAAATCAATCTGCCATTGAAAGCCCTATGAACAGCAGAGAAGCGCTGACAATAGTGTTTCCCCTGTTGTACAGAGGGTCGCTATGAGTCGGATACCGTCTCGACGGCACCTAACAACAACAACAACAACAACAAAAGTAGAATATGCCCATTGAAATTTTATTTTAACAAAAATACATTTGAAATGCAGAACATATAAAATGGAACCACCTTTTCTACTAGGTCCATATTTCAGCAAGGACTACCGAAAACATAAGGCAAGTTGATTATATTATATATGAAGGTTTAAAATGTTAGAATTGGAAGGTAACTAAAACAAGAGAGTTGAAAAGTGAAACATCAGATCATTTACTCAATATGTGGACAAGAATCAAATAGGCTTACTTACTGAAATTATTGAACAAAGAGATAAAAGGAAGAATTAGTTATAGACATAATTTTTTTTAAATTTACCAATTTACCAAAAAGATAACAGGCTGTGCAAGGCAGAAATAATAACACTATAACATGAGTTCATGACATGAGGAGGGAAAAGGAATGACAACAATCACAAAGGGTAAGAAAGCCAGTTGTATAATATTATACTGCTGTACATTTATTACAGAGGTGAACTGAAAGCATGCATCATGAATTGTGCAGTGTGGAAATTTGGCAGGGAAGGGGAAAAATGAGTAGCAGAGAAGCACTGTCAAGTGCAGTGCCAGAAAATGAATCCCCAAGGCTGGAGGGCATTCAAGAAATGATGGGGGTGGAGCTACCTCCTCAAAGTAGGGTCAAACGTAAAGAAAGGAATGAATGTGAGCCCCTAGGACCTCCTTTTGCTGATGTGGCATGACTCAAAATGACAAGAAACATAGTGGCTGCAACAATGGCTCAAACATAAAAAGATTGTAGGCATGGCACAGTGTCAGGGAGTGTTTCAATGTGTTCTACATAGGGTCACTGTGAGTCATATTTGACTCAACTGCACCTAACAACAACAGTTCTTTGTGTAAAATTTACACTGCTCTTTGTCTCTCTTTTTCATTTTTCTTTCCTTTTTCTTTTTGTACTTGAGGGTTGAACCCAGAGCCTCACACATGCTTTTCAAGTGCTCTACCACTGGGCTGCCCCACAAGCCCTTTTTTCCATTTTTTATTATTTTCTTTTGAGACAGGGCCTTGCTACATTGCATTGGCTGCCTCTAGCCTCAGACTTACGATCTTGCCTCCACCTCCTAAATCGCTGGTGCTCCGCCACACCTGGCTACAGATTGCTCATATTCTAGGTATATTAACTTTTTACAAATAAATAGCAATACTGTAATATTCTAAAGAATGCTGGCTCCAGCTATACTCATTCTGATTCATCATCTAGAAAACAGCAAGAAGAAAAGTGTCTATAAATATAATTCAAGGCTATCAAGATGAGGGGATTGCCTAGATCATTGTGTGGGTCAGAAGTGCAATCATATGTATCCTAGTAGGAGAGAGGAACAGAAAAAAGGGACCAGGCAGAGAAGGTGGTGTGAGGCTGGAGCAAGGAGAGGTGTGAAAATGCTGACCCAGGAAGCTGAAGTGCTGACCTGGCCAAGGAAAGCTGGCAGCCACCAGATCCTGCAGAAGTTCAGGACCTGCCCAGAGCTGCAGAGGGAGTGGCCTGCTGCACCTCCATGACAGCCCAGGGAAACAGACTGGAACTTCTGACCTCCAGAACTGCTAGGCAGTGCACTCATTTAACAACAAATATGGGACAGTTTGCTGGTGCAGCCACAGGAAACTAATATAGACAAACATTCTCATTACTAACCCCCTCCTTCATGCGGTATTTGAATATGTTGGCCAATAGTCCCTGTGCTTTGCTTACTGGTAGAATGTAGACTGTACTTTTTCCCGTCTTTGCCTTTCAGTTTATCTCCATTCCTATGTCTTTTCAAAAAGTTTTCAGATTATTGTTAATCTAGAGGCATCCTGTGTCTTTTAGCTGCTGATATTGAATATGAGTATTAGATATTATTTCAAATGATTTTATTGTCACATTTTGTACTACTTGTCTGATTTTTAATTTTTTCTATTATTTTTCTTTTTGCATAAATGTCATTACATGAATTAAGGTTTTATCTTTTCTCTTCTTCTACCTTTTCCTTACTATTTAGAATGTCAAAAACTTTTATTGAATATCATGAGTTTAAAAATATGAGAAATATCAGAGCCCAAATTTAACAATGTTCCCTAACTTTCTATGCAATCATTTTATTTCCAATGATCTCTTTCTCTCCCTCCCTGTCTTGGTCTCTGCCTCCCTCTCTCTCTCTCTACCCTCCCCCTGTGTTTTTTTTTTTATTGTTGTTGTTATTGTTGTTGTTTTGTTCTGTTTTGTTTTGTTTTTTGCAGTTTTGGAGGTGGAACCCAGGGCCTCACACATACTTTGCCAGTGCTCTACCACCGGACTCGGCTGTGCTCACAAATCATTTCTTATTTTTTATTTTTGAGTCACCTCTCGTCTCAAACTCACAATCCTCCTGCCTCTGCATCCTAAATCATTGGGATTACAGATGTTCACTACCATGCTTGGTCTACTAATTTCTTTTTGATTTGGATTCTTTGTCAATATGTATTATTTTACCAATTCAAATTTAAAAACATTTTTATCTTAGGCAAGGAATTTTACTAAGCTTTTTATACATTTCTTTTGTTTCTTTTTAATCTTCTTATTTATCCTATCTTTTCTTCTTCACTATCAGATATTCTTCTAAAAGTACATCTTTCAGTAATTTCTTTAACAAAAATATATCTATATTACATGCTTTTATACTTTTTCAACAGAAAACATAAATTTTACTCAATGAATGGTCAAAAATTAAATGCATAAATATAAATTGAAGTTTTTTTTCCTCTCAAGAATTAATTGATATTATTCTGGTATAACTTTTTCCACCATTGCTGCTGACAATTATTTAAAACACAATTTTTTGTAGATGTTATCTTTGGAGTTATTTTGAGATTTTCTTTTCCTTCCTTCTTTCTTTCTTTCTTTCTGTCTTCCTTTCTTTCTTCTTTTTTCTTTCACTGTATATTGGAGATCAAATCCAGTCCCTTCCCCATGCTACCCAAGTGTTCTACAACTGAGAAAGGTCTTACTAAGTTCCACAGGCTGCCTCTGGCCCCTCAGACTCACTATTCTCCTGCTTCAGGCTCCAAGTTGCTGGGATTAGAGGGGTGCACCACAGTGCTTGGCTCGTGGTTTTCTTATCTGTGGTGTTTTTTCCTACAAATATAAGAGTGTTTGTTTATTTATATCCTTCCACTATTTAGAAATTTTTGTTTCTTTGAACCATATTGATTCCAGCATTGTTTGATCTCCTTTAGTAATTTCAGATTTTTAATATTTCTTTTTATTTTATGTATTTTTTCTATAGCAAGAGCTTTTTGAAATATTTTCCTTATTGAGTTACATGATGATTGCTTTAGTTGTACATTTCAAGGTTGAATGTTCGCTCTGTTTCGTGGTTCCGCTTTTCATCTTCATCCTCAGTTCTTTTACCTTATTCACTTGACACTTTTGAAAATGAACTCTAATTATTTTCTTAAAGAAGCTTAATGATTACTGCTAACTGTAATTCTTACGAGTGTGGAAATCTTTCCTAGGACCAGATGCATGGCAGCTTTTGTAGCATGTTTTGATTACTCAAATTACTCACATTACTATCCAGGAAATACAGCCTGCTTTTACAATCATTATCCAAGGGAGAAAGTTGTGAAAGGCAGGGAATCATGGACATGTGCTTAGACTGTTACCATCACAGAACACCTGTCTGTGTCCCTCAGTGCAGGGGTAAGTATTCTTTACTTCTATTAGTTTTGAGGCTCTGTGAAATTTTCATATTGCTGAAAAGATAGGCATTTACCCTTTGATAGTATTCAGTCTTACTTTGTTAAGAATTCCTTATAACTTCTAAGTTTGTTTATTTCATTAATGTGGGCAGCACATAGAAAAAACATGCAGAATATCCAGAAAATGTGCTCTTTAGCACTAAGGCTGCAAAGAAAATCCCCGTGCTCACATTTAGTGCATCTGTATGGATGGTCTTCATTTCAGTGAGTTAATAGGAACACTGAAATATGCACTGTTGACACTCAAGAGGTTCTTTTTTTGTGCCCAGTTTAGACACATAAGTGGCAGAGTAGCATAATTACAAAGTTCTCAAAGAAATTTCAAGTGTGTGTACGGAATGCTTTTATTAGAGAATTAGCTACAGAGATGACATATGCCGTGAGCCTTTCCCTGTTGGCAAGGAAAGTAAACTACATAAAGCAAACAGGAAAATAGGATGGCATTTTGCCACTTAGGTAAATGCGTAAAGGAGATTTAGCTCCTGGATAGGAGTTGAGATCACATCAATTTAATTCAACTAACACTTACTAGGTGATCATTTGTCCACACATTTGTTTCTTTTTCTTTTAAATTATTTTGTGTGTGTGTGCTGCTGGAGATTGATTCATGCCAGACACTCTACCACTGAGGTGCATTCCTAGTCCCTATCCACAGTCTTTTAATGTGAAATGCAAACGTATGCATCGTATACACCACAGAAGTTATCTTCACATATCAAACAACTCAATGCATGGAGCTTTAGGGAGTGATCATTCCCTTTTCAAAATGATCGACAAGTGTTGCTATTGTTAGGTGCCACCAAGTCAGATCTGATTCACAGTGACCCTATGTACAACAGATGAAACACTACCTGGCACTGTGCCATTCCTAGCCCTAGGGCAGTGCTGCTCTGCTACTCATAGGGTTTTCAATGGCTGATTATTTTGGGACTGGGATGCTGGGTTCTCCTCCCCAGCTAATAGCACACGGTATTGCCAGGCAATGTCCCATCCAAGGACTAACCAGGCCTGACTTCTCCTTAGTTTACAGTATCTGATGAGATCAGACAATGGGTGATACGGTGGTAGGCCAGTAGACACTTACACCTATATGAGTATATAAGTAGTCTGTGGTTGTTGTTGCTAGGTGTTGTCAAGTCCAACTCATAGTGACCCAATGTACAGCAGAACGAAACCCTCCCTATTATAGTGCCAGGCACATGACCTTTTTTGTTTAAGCCCATTATTGCAGACACTGTTCCAATCTAGCTAGCCAAGGGTCTTCCTTTTTTTCCTTGACTTGCCACTCTCCCAAACATGAAGTCTTTCTCCAGGGATTGGTCCCTCCTGACAAAATACATAAGACACAGTCTAGCCATCCTTGCTTCCAAGGAGGACTCTGGTTGTACTTTTTCTAGGATGGATCTGTTGGGTCCTTTGTAGAACCAAGGAAAGCAAAATCTTGGACTACTTCAATCTTTTCTCCATTTATCATGACGTTGTATATTGATCCAATTGTAAGAATTTTTGTTTCGTTGATATTGAGGCACAATCTATACTGAAGGCTGTGTTCTTTGATCTTCATCAGCAAATGCTTCAAATCCTGTTCACTTTCAGCAAGCAGAATTGTGTCATCTGCATAACACAGGTTGCTAATGAGCCTTCCTCCACTCCTGATGCCACATTCTTCTTTATAAAGCCCAGCTTCTTGAATTATTTGCTTACCACGAAGTTGGAAGAGGTACAGTGAAAGGATACAGGCCTGACACATACCTATCTTGACTTTAAAGCAGGCAGTGTTTCCTTGTTTTCTTCAAACAACTACCTCCTGTGAACTATAAGATTCCTTATGAGTATACTTAAGTGTTCTGGTATTCTCATTCTTCACAATGTTATCCATAATTTGTTGTGATCCACAAAGTGAAATGCCTTTGCATAGTCAATAAATCTTTTTGGTATTCTCTGCTTTCAGCTAATATCCATTTGACATCAACAATACTGTCCCTAGTTCCACACCCTCTTCTGAATCTGGCTTGATATTCTAGCAATTGTCTGTTAATATACTGCTACTGGATGTAGAAAATATTAAACAATATCATCAATATCTCAAGCAAGTAAAATTTTTCTAAAGATCATTTAAGAGTGACTACACCAGTATTTTGACAGGGAACTGCCAAAAAATCAAGCCAGATTCAGACTGTGGTAGAGCCACCTAATGGAGCCCACTGGTCTCTGTCTACTGATGTTCACATCTTTGTGAGCTCTCTTCCTTCCCCTGGAGTGTGATTGGGACCTTGTGTCTCCCTTCCCAATGACTCTGTCAAAAGTGATTGACTTGAGGTTAGATTGCAAATACCATGACCAAGCCAGGACCTGAGACCAGCTAACAACCTGAAAACTCAGTTTGCAAGTCATACTTTTCTCTATGACAACTTCTAGGATGTCTGCAGACCTGGGTTATATCTTCATTATCTTTATGAAAGATTCTGAGCTAAGCACATTCAACTCAACTGTACTCAGTTTACTGAACCACAGAACCTGTGTAATAATAACTTTGTATTGTTTAAAGACCCAGAGTTTTGGTGTAATTTTTATGAGGTAATGATGGTTAATGATAATGTGATAAAATACACATTATGATTTAACTTACTATACTTTTGTTCTCATCAATATTCATTTTTAGCCAATTCTGTATTTGTTAAGTTTCTATTTGTTCCTCCATGTATTAAAATATTAATATTCTATTGGTTTATTATTATTTGTAATAATATATCAAGGTAGAATATATCCTAGCTTGGCTTTTGGAAACAATGTCAAAAGTATTTGCTTTATGTAAAATAATAAAATATTCTCCTCCATTTTCATCCATTTAAATCAGTCCCTGGTCAAGAAGTAAAGTAAATATATTTTGGCTATGAATTTGCTCAGTTGCACCATGGAAATGATGTGGGAAGTTTGGGGAGTATGCATTTCATTCAAAGACACAAATGACCTCATCTACAGAGGATATCAAAGATATAGATAGATAGATAGATAGATAGATAAATAGATAGATGTTGTTGTTGTTGTTAGGTGCCATCAAATCGTGTCCAACTCATAGCGACCCCCATAGGGTTTTCAATAGTAGATTGTTTTGGGATTGCCTTGGGAGTGGGTTGCCACATCCTTCTCCATATATATATATATATATATATATATATATATATATATGTATTAAAATTGTAATGTTCAATATATACTGATAAAAAAAGGTGAACAAAAGTCACATTTGACTTCTGCAATTACAAGAAGTGCTCACAGTGGTTACATTCCTAATTCAATTCAAATTTCAAAAGTAATACATAGATAACATCTCTTAAAGTGTGTATGCATTTTTAGCAACCCTGGTATAATTGGTTACCTTATCTACCTATAAGATATTTGTATTAATTTGATTTTCAGCCAATTTGCTTCAATATACTTAGATAGTATTATAAATTTAATTATTATAAGCATATCATATTAATCTAAAAATCATAGGATTAAAATGATTTTATGATCTAAACATTGACTTTCTCTTATCTGAAGCCAAAATTCAAAATGAAAATAGCTCAGTTTGACATTTCACATTTGTACAAAAATGGTATTAAGTGTACCATATATAACATAATCTTGTAGAGTTTAATTAATCCAAATAAGAAACAAAACAGAACTTCAGTCTTGACACTAGTAGATATAGCAACAATTCAATTGTACCATGTCATTGTTAGGTGCCCTAGAGTCCATATCTGAATCATAGTGACACTACATACAACAGGCAAAACACTATTGTCAGTGCTTCTCTGCTATGTATAAAGCTTTGAATGGCAGATTGATTTTTTGGAATGGGTTGCTGGGTCCTTTTCCCAAGCCTACAGCACCTGGTGTTCCCACATTGTCTCCCATCCAAGTACTAACCAGGCCCAACCCTACTTACCTTCCGAGATCTGATGGGATTGGACACTACCACGCTACAGCTGCAGGCTAATTTACTCTAGTTGCACAAAATTCAACTGAACAGAAAATACCAAAGAAATGTAATCATTGACTGACAGGGAAGAGCCTACATGAAAATTAAAATGCCTTTGAAGATATTACAGAAAAGAACAGGTGTGAGAACTGAAAGTTTATTTTCAGTTACCTTAATGTCACATCAGTCAGGATGTTAATCAACCTTTGTGATTTAGACCTTCAATGACAGTGTATAGGCCAGAATGTATCTTTGTCCCATATTTAATAGAAAGAGCTATTTTATTAGAAATGTCTAAAATAATTGAATTGGATGGTTTATCAAGTGCAAGGGGAGAGATTGCTAAATCCAGCATAGGTGAAGAGTCTCAGATATGAAGACATTTTTGTACACTAGATTGTGAAGAGAGGTAGATTTCTGTAGATTCTGAATGAATACCTGATTTAACTACCCAGCAGTGGGTGAAAAGTTCAGAGGACCTTGACTATATAAAGATTTTAGATTAGACAATGTGTGAGGCATTGCTTTAAGTGTGTGCTATTTGTTATAAATAGTGTGCATGCAGCATTAAAAAAGAAATTATAGGTGTAAGAATATAATTAGCTACAGAAATAAGTTACTGATTAGTTATGCTATTTAGTAATTATCAAGTAATTAGGTAGTGTATTAAAATTATATTAAAAACAAGGTATATGGAAATGGTACACTCAATATTTTTTAAAAATGAAGTACTGCTTTAAAAAAAGGAAATATTACTTTTTTTGAAAACTAGTGAGAGAGTATATTTATTTCAAACCATACAGTACAGAACTTATCCATAACTACTTGCTTTTAAACTAGTCAGAAGCAATCACATTTTAGTTGGATCAATTCAACATGCATAACACAGTATTTTTCATTGAATTTAGTTGATAAAAGTTTTATTAGATTTTTCCTGTCCTTATTTATCCTATTTTCATATTCTTTAAAGTTAGGATGTTCACTGTCCTTCAGAAGTCTTTGAGTATGTGAATGGCATATTTTTTTCTGCTGCATTTCTTTGCTAATTTCCACGGATGTCTACATGAAAGATATAAAGAAGTGAAATTGAAGGAAATAAAGAATTCACCCAGCACAATAAAACTAGGCTCACAATTCAAGGAAAAATCCTCAAAGCAAAGATGAAAGACCTCATACAAATACAGGGCAAAAATGACAACAAATATAACTGAAATGTCACCAGGGCCAACGCTCATACCTCCAGCTAAATAAGTATATTCTTCCTTCAGGCTTAAATTCTGTTATGAGTAAAGCCATTACATACTACATTTAATTGTAGGAAGAAATATGATTACAGAATATGTTTTGCATAGTAAAGGAACTCCAGTGCAGCAGGTCTTGCGTGCCCTGGCCCTCTACTAGGTGCCTGGAAGTGATAGTCAGCAACTCCCCACACTCCATCCAACAACACAGAACCATGCAAACACAGTGACTAGTGGCCTTTGATTCAAAATTGGAAGGAGACCAAAGCGAGGTTCCTGAACTTCCACCCAAGGGCAGAAATCATCCAGGAAGACTGTTTCTAAGCATTCCAAACAATGGCAGGACAGGGATTAAACCTGAGGTCTTAGGACTCTCTACTAAGAGGCAGAAAGCCACTCAGATCTTGTGAGGTCAGTGTTCTGCATATTGGTGTATCTGTAAAGCATTTCATTTCACAATGCTTGCAAGGTCTTCTGTAGCTATGGACAAGACTAATGTAAAATTTATATGGTACAAATCCCACAATAGTTAATGATTTTATAAAATAAAAATATAGTGGGAGGAATCTAAGTCACACCATGTAGCTACAGGAATTATGTAACGTTTGTAGAAGGGAAAGAGTTACAGAAATGTAAAACTGAGTAGTGGTTGTAGGGTTAGGGGTGGAGCTGGGAGTGGAGAGGAAGGAGGTGCATTCATTAAGGGACAATACCAGCAATCCCTGCAGTGATTAAGCCATTCACCGAATTTTTTGTGATGGTGTATACACAAATATACACATGGGATAGCATTGTATATAACTAAAGACACACACTCAAAGGTGTACATGGAATACCAGAAATCTGAACAAAGTCAAAATTAATATCTTGCTTGACATCTGCTGTGATAGTTTTGCAATATAGTAAAGGAAACAGCAATGTGCACATGGGTGCTTTGTGCATTAACTATTACTGTTACTTCAAAACAAAATGTCTGATTGAACTAAAAATAACTAAGTGCACAGAATGTCAAGTGTCTCCCACCACTTAGTATTCATAGTCATGTCAGTGCATGATACTGTGATAATGAAGATCAAAAAGAAGATACTTGAGGTGTGTATTAAAAGACAACTTAGTCAAATAAAACATGAAGGTAT
>VMDO01032236.1:0-19322 GCA_007922755.1 Pedetes capensis | reverse complement strand
CCTCTGGGAAATTAGATTTTCAGGATAAAGAAAACTTTCCAGATAATGAATAAAATATTTACTCTTCCTTGTGACTTTATAAAACAACATGTGACATAATTTCTTAATGTTTTAACTTTGTTATTTTAATTTTTTAAATTGTTACATAATTAGGAGCATTAATGTTGTATCATGCTACGATGCTACATTGCATGCAAGTACCTTTGAGAAAATTTGAGCTTAACATTCTTACTCATTTTCTCATAACTTATTTTACTATTCTACCACCTTTATTCAATAACAGGATAAAATATGGAATATGTAGTACAGTTGTTTACTCAAAATGGCCCCCAGGTTCTTTTTGTCTTCGTTGTGTTTGCAATCCTTCTTGTAGACCTCTGGTCACTTCTTTGCAGGAGTTAACTACTCATATATCACTATCCTCCATTGGTTCTGCTCTATTCACTACAACTACAGAATATCTAGAAACCAAAAGAACAGGTTGTTTTCAAATGAGGTAAGATATTCTGTGTCACTTGTGGCATTCAGAATGAAGTTTTAATTTGGAAGGAATGATCTTATGATCTCCTCATTTTCTTACAGTCTTAAGAATATTTAAAGATGAATTTGCCTCAAGTAATGAATGCCATAGAAGAGATTTATTTGTATTGCTTTTAATAACTGTAAAATTTGTTATTGCTATTATTTACTTAGGGCTGGAATTTAGCTCAATTAGTAGTGCACTGCTCTTCAGGCTCTGAGGTCCCAGGTTCAATTCCCAGCATCCAAAGAGCGACAATCCACTCTTGAGGCAAACCCAAAACAATCGGCCATTGAAAATCCTATGAGGGTCATTATGAGTTGGACACCACTTGACAGCACCTAACAACAACAATAATTATTTACTTAAAAGTTAAAGCATTTGAATTTGTATACAAGCTACTTTTGATCTTTCTTTCTTTCTGCTTTTCCTAAATCTTTGCACATAAACCGAAGAAAATGAGCAATTCTAGTTTTCTTGTTTTTTGGCCTAACCTCAGTCCCTAGAATAGTAGCTTGTGACCCAGTGTCAGTTTATAATTGCCTGTATTCTGGGCCAAGATATTTTGGAAGGCAGCTATGCTAACCTCTATATTTAACCACTGTACCACCAAAGCCTAACCCAAGATATTTGATACAATGATTCTTGGTAAGGGTTTGGTCACAATGGTTTCCCAACATTCCCAGCTGCCTTTTTTTTTCTTTTTCTTTTTCTTTTCTTTTCTTTTCTTTTCTTTCTTTTTTTCTTTCTTTCTTTCTATCTTTTTTTTTTTTGGTACTAGGGGGTTGGACCCAGAGCCTCATGCATGCTTTGCAAATGTTCTACTACTGAGCTGCACCCTTGGCCTATTTTTGACTTTTTATTTGGAGACAAAGTCTCACTAAGTTACGCAGGCTTTCTCTGGTCTCAAACTTGCAATCCTCCTGCCTCTTCCTCCCAAATCACTAGCATTATAGGCATGTGCCACTGTGCTCAGCTCCAGCTGCTTTTGATGTGCATAGATGATTAAGAATGACTGACCTAGACCATCTGGCACATAAAGTATGCAACAAATACTTAGGAGTAAGTACATAGGTCAGGTAATTTTTGAATGCCTTTGTAATGTTAGGTTTATGATGACAATATATTGTCCAATGGTAGATGATGTGATAGTGAGATGATTGGAAATTTAGGACACCATTAAACTTTCAAGATGGCATGAAACGCTATTGCCTTTGAAGCAATCACAATGATGTGGAGAAAGAATGTAGTTTTAAGTATTTGTACTGAAATATCAAAATCACTCTCATGTGTGAATGTAGCTTAAAATAAATGGTAGTTAATTCATTCATCTGTATACCCTCTCATCTTTTTGTGCTCTCTGACTTGAAGATCAGAAGCACCACTGCTCTATTGCCCTATTCAATAATTCTTAGATTATCTTTATTACTGCTCTTTCTTCACTTTTGTGTCAGGTTCATCTCCAGCCATTGTGTTTTTTGACATCATATTTAATGTTAAAGGATCATTGTTTCATTCACTTTCTTTTCATTGTCACAGGCATAATTGAATCTATTATCATATGCACTCTTCTTACTGAAACAGCATCCTAATGAATCTCTAAGCTTCCAGTTTTGACCCTCTGTAACCCATTCCTAAGTTATTTTAAGGCATAAGACTGAGCATATCACTCTTTTCCACACTTAAATCCTCTTAGTGCTTATTTTCTTATATTTTGTAAAGCCTTACAGTTTGAGCCTTTCTTGAATCTCCACTTATATTTCTTGTTGTTGTTGTTGTTGTTGTTGTTGTTGTTATTTGTTGTTAGGTGCTGTGAAGTCAGTGTCAGTCTCATAACGCCCCTATGTGAACAGGGGAAACAGTATTGATACAGCTTCTCTGCTATTCATAGGGTTTTCAGTGGCTGGTTGTTTTTATAGAGTGGGTTGCCGGGTCCTCCTCCCAAGCCTACAGCACCTGGTATTCCCAGGGGGTCTCTCTTCCAAGTACTAACCAGGCCTGACTCTGCTTAGCTTCCGAAATCTGACCTGATCGGATGCCACAGTGGTAGGAGTGCAGGCCTATATTTCTTAGGTATGGGTTATTTACACCCCATAGTCTAATTAACCACACATTGTACTTGAATGGGTATATGACACTGTCTCTTTCTCTCTTAATCTACCTTATTTCCTCTGTTTTTAACGTTTATCTTTTCTTTAATTTCAATCTCATTTTACTAGTCAAATGTTCTTCACCCCTTACTTATCTGTATAAGATCTTATATCCTTTAGGAAGCCTACTGATCACCAAGGAATATTTGTTTACCAATATTTGAGTACATTATAGTGGAGATCCTTCCATTTAAATATTTCCTACTCTTTCTGGAGCACAATTTTAGGCAGAAAGAGTAGAACTGTGATTTTATCTCATATCTGTATTCAAAAAGAATGTGAGAGGAATTCTCAAGACCTGTTTCAGGCTCTCAGTGTGTTGGTGTTATCTGGAGTTCCTGGGATTTCTGGAGTGAATTTGTGCACATTTGCAATTGAGTAATAGCTCCATGACTTGAATTGTACTTTTAGTCTACATTTATTGGTACCATAATCTTCCCTAATTCTGTTATCACCCTATGCACACATCTACCTGCTCTATTTCCTGTATCTTCATAGCAATATGGTTCTCTGAGAGATACTTAACAACTGTCATTTGATTCTGTTGAAAAAGGTGTATTGTATTTACTCCACAGCACTTAGGTGACTAATGGAGAAGATTGATTTCCTGATGAAGATGTGCAACTCAGTGAAATAATAAACCATGTGTAGTCAGAAAGCAAGCAAATAAAAGACAGCATTTATCAGTGCTACTGTGTGATAGAAGGGCTGAGATTTAACTCAGTTGGTAGAGAGCTGCTCTGTGCTCTCTGAGGCCCTGGATTTGATCCTCAGCACTGCCAAAATGGAAGAAGGACATGGCAATCCATCCTTGAAGCAATCTCAAAACAATCAGCCATTGAAAACACTATGAGAGTCTCTATGAATTGGACCTGACCTGACAGTACCTAACAACAACTGTTTGATAGTACTAGGCTGCCTGATTTGGAGATTTTACCTTAGCTTTTCTAGAATATTTTAAGATTAAAGAACTTAAGTCCATTACTAAAGTTTAGAATTATTTAAGACATGTGATATTATTTCCATTTTGCATGTTATGATAATAAAATTAAGAACTGAGGAGCCTCTGGGATTCAAACTTTTAGATATGTTAACTTCAGTGCCCAGACTTTTACCTAACTGTAAATGAGCGTGCATGCTGTTTCAAAAGACAACAATTTAATGCATGTGGAATTCTGTAACCTCAAACTATCCCACAAGATAAACAAGAAGCCTGCCTGGTTTAAGCTATTTAACATTAGGTAGTCTGATTTAAAATGGATCTCCAATGGTAGATGATGTGATAGTGAGATGATTGGAAATTTAGGACACCATTAAACTTTCAATGCTATGAGTAAGCATAAACTTGATTTATCTACTAACATGGTAAGAATTACAGAATTTTATTTATTTATCTGTAGTAAAGGTGTGCCTCTGTAGAAAACTTGTGTTCCATTAATTACTATATTATTCCCAAAGAATTTTTACTATAGCCAAAATATTTTCTTGAGACCTTAACTTACTTACTTACATATTTACTTTATTTATTTATTTATTTATTGGTACTTGGGGGTTGAAACTCAGGGCCTTCCATATACTTTTGAAGTGTACTGCTCCTGGGCTGCACTCCAGCCCATGTTATTTTATTTTTTTATTCTTTAATTTTGAATCAAGGTGTCACTAAGTTTTGCAAACTTTCTATGGCTTTGAATTCATGCTCTTCTTGCCTCTAACTCTGGAGTCACTGGGATTACAGGTGTTCTCCACTGCATCCTGCTAAAACCTTTACTTTTGAGTCATGTCCATAAGTGCATTTCAAGAGGGTAGTGTTAGTGGTTGAATTATGTCCCTCCTCACCAACACCAAAAGGCACATTTTAATCCATAAAGTCTGTCTGTGTATCTCTCACTTTCTTCATGCCCCCACATCTTCAATGTCTCCTTCACTAGTGGCTCTTGTGGTGGTGTCATTTCTAGGTGCCGTGGACTCAGTGTCCAACTCATAGCAACCCTACGTACGACAGGTGAAACATTATTGTCAGTGCTTCTCTGCTATTCATAGGGTTTTCAATGGCAGATTGATTTTTGGGAGTGGGTTGCCAGGTCCTTCTCCCAAGCCTACAGCACCTGGTGTTCCCAGGCGGTCTCCCATCTAAGTACTAACCAGGCCTGACCCTGCTTAGCTTCTGAGATCTGACAGAATTAGATGCCACAGTGATACTGCTGCTTTAGTCTCTCTTAACTTATAGGCAAAGGGAATAGAAAATAAAATGAAAACCTTGTCTTGCTACCATTTTTTGCAATTACCAATATATTTTTCTTCTTTCCATCACAGCAAATTTCTTGAAAAAGTTGTCTATACAACCTGTACTTCCTGGCTTCCATTCACCTTTCATCCATGCAAATCTTACTCTTTGAAAGCAGTTTAATGTAGTAGCTAGGTAGAGTGTTGTGTAGCAGAAGACCTGACTCAAAATCCCTATTTATTCTCAGCATCAGTGACATATTTACTAATCTTTTGTACCTCAATTTCTTCATCTGTTAAATTATGATGTGATTTTTGTGTAATTCATAGAGTTGTTAATAAAAATACATACAAAGTCTTTTTTTTACTTGTGGAACTTGGGAGGGAAACCAGGGGCCTCATACATGCATTGTGTGTGCTCTATCACTGGGCTGCACCCTAGCCTATTTATTATTATTATTATTATTATTATTACTATTACTATTTTTTGTGACAGGAACTTGGTAAAGTTATGCATGCTGCCTCAGGCCTCGAATTTGTGATCCTTCTGCCTCAGCCTGCTGAGTCATTGAGATCATAGGTATACCCCACATACCTGGCTCATATAAAGTGTTATATACAGTAGCTGATCATATATATATATATATATATACATATATAATTTTCAATAAATATCAATTATTATTGTTACTATTTTCCAGATATTGCCAAAGTTAAAGTTATTAATGACATTTTTAGCTAAGTGTAATAGAAACTTCCCAAGCTTTAACATGTTAGCACTTTCTGCAGTAATGTTGCCCTTAACTTTAGTGATACCACTGCTTCTTAGTCTTTTTGTTTTGTTTTGCTTTTTCCAAATTGTCTAGACTATTCCTTCCCAGTGAATTTTATGAGACATTGTTTTCTCTACCTATAACTTAATTCTTGATGTCGCTCAGCTTCTCTCTTAGATTACCTTCCTTTCTATTCTATACACAAAGAATCCATTGAGAATTCCTATGTTGTTGCTGTTGTTAGGTGCTGTCGAGTTGGCATCCAACTCACAGTGACCCTCAAAGGGTTTTCAATGGCTGACTGTTTTGGGATTGCCTTGGGAGTGGATTGCCAGGTCCTTCTCCCATTTTTGTGGTGCTGAGAATTGAACTCGGGACCTCCGAGACTGCGGCACAGCACTCTACCAATTTGAGCTAAATCCCAGCCCCGAGAATTCCTATAGAGGGCAGCTTAAGTGAACCATCCTGTTGGACTAAATTATACCTTCCTTTTTCTATTCTCAAAACTCTGAAACTCTTTCCAGCATCACAATTAGGTAGTGACCTGGCTCTCTATTTCAGTGGGAAAATACAAGCAATGTAGAAAGGCATTTCACAGGCTTCCATAGCCACATCCATGCTCATACATACTCTTGTATTGTAATACATCAAGAGTGAACTCATGGCCAGCTCTCACCTTTGCATCTGTGTGCTGACTTCCTTTGCCTATCACTTGTTTCAGAACATTGCCCACCATTTCTTCTGTTTCTTTCCAGCACTATTAATTTTCATTTCTTTAACTTCCTATCAGCAGGCATAAATGATTATATCTCTTTCATTTAAAAAAGAAAAGAAAGATTTCTTTGCCCCACTTCACCATGTAAAAATGTTTCCCCTATTTCAGCTAGTGACAATTCTATTTTCTGGTAACACAGACAAAAACACAAGAATCACCCTTGAGCCCTCTTCTTTTACTCATGTCTTCCAGAAAACTCTGCCATTTCAATCACTGAAATACCATTGATATTGGGGATTATTTACTGTCTCTAACTACCACTATCCCAATCCAAGCCATTGTTACTTCTTGTTGGCATGGCAGCAAACTGTCAAATAAATGATGCTAGAATGTTTGGCTGAGCAACAAGTCCAGGAGCCTGGGGAGTGGGTGTGCTTGTTTTTGCCCATCTGCAAGTGCTTTTCCAGAACTTGACCTTTGTAGGGAACCGAGTTCTGCTTCTTCTGAAGCCTGAGTGTTACTCCCTGAAAACTCTGCCACCAAGTAGGTCATGTTACCAAAAAAGCCTTTTCACAACTAACATCTAGTCAATCAGATTAATGCCTCAATCAGGACTCTTTGCCACATGCAAAGTGGTCCTAATGTTTGATACCTTAAATGATCAGAAAACAGAAGGTAGAGAACATGGAAGTAATTGATAATTTGGAAAGTGTGCATGGAATTTTTGGCTCATATCTAATTGGAATGGAATTAGAGAGAATAAGAAATTTAGTAATCCCTTAAATTAGAAATTTATCCATTGACAGATTTCTTAATTCCCTTTTGGGTCAAGCATTTTTGCCCTCAAGTAGTTACCTTCCTGTGTAGTTATCTACATCACTGCAGTAACTTCCTTGCTATATGCTTCTACTGACTGAGATTAAATGTGAAATAAACATACTAAAGAGATACCTGAATGCCTATGTCTATTGTGGCACTATACACAATACTTGAGATATGGAATCAGCCTAGGTGCCCCTCAGCATATGAGTGGATAAAGAAAATGTAGTATGTAAATACAATGGCACCTAAAAACAACAACAACAAAAACAACATATACAATGGAGTATTATTCAGCCATAAAGAATGAAGTTCTGGCACATGAAACAAAATGGGTAGAGTCAGGGGTCATTATGTTGAGTAGAATAAGCCAGACACAGAGTACTGCATGTTCTCTGCCACTTGTGCAAGAAAGAAAAAGTCAATCTGAAAGCACAATAGTGATGACTAGAGATTAGGAAGGGTGTAGGGGTGTGGATAAAAGGTGGTTGAATTTAATTAGTGCATACTGTCTATATTTATGCATAGAAATAACACATTGAATCATATTAACATGTACAATTAACAGGTGTTAATAAAAAAAACTTCTAAGTTTTTAAAATAATCTACAAGGCTTGTTAGATCTGACCCCTTCTCCCCTGGTTCATTCCACTCAATCTACAGTGGCCTTCTTATTGTCCATTGAACTGATCAATTATACTTCTGCTTTGCTCTTGAGTTTTCCCCTCACTGGAATGCTCAGTACCAAGAGCTCCACGTGGATTGCAACTTCAAGTTTATCTTACCTTTCATGTCTTTCTCTATCGGAGCCCAATGTGGACATTTGTCTGAGTGGAAACTCCAATGTGACTCCTATGTCTTGTCAAGGAACCTTTCATGCATTATTTTCCCTCCTCGAACTAACCCTTAATGAACTTTTATATTTTACTTGTCATGTCATTTTCTTCTTCAACCACGTTACTATGAAGATAAATATTTTTCACTGACATATTTATAGATTAAAATATGTCAGTAAGTATTTCCTGAATGAATGAATGAATGAATGAATGAATTAACTTGTGGAGACCAGAGCCACATTATAATAAATTGAAGGATTATTAGGTGAAAATTTTAGAAGAACTGAAAAATTTGAATCCTCAGTTTCTCTTGAAACTCTCTTAGCAGCAAAATCAGGCTTTTCTTCAATCTGAGAGAACTAGATTTCATTTTAAAGAAAAAAAAAACTTTCAATTCTGTAACTTAGGAGAAATTTTATCCTGTCCTTTATGGGAAAAGATCCTAATAGTCTAAAAAAATCAAAGGAAAACATATAAAGTTACTTTAGGCTAAATGTGTCAATGTATTTGCAGTTAATTGGAATTCATGATTTAAAATATACCTCCATACCCTAGGATGAAACCTCAACAGCTTAGTTTGTTGGCTAATGAATCCCAGAACTTAATAATAACCAAGAGGCAGTGAGCTTAAGATGCCAGACTTCCTTGTCATGGTATGTAGAAAATAAGGCCCAAAATCTTGGAAAATGGAAATGTTGAAGTAAATGAACTATGTTCACCCTGCTCAGCATCCATAACCATAAGAACATATTACTAACTAGCCTTTAAAGAGGAATTAGCAAGCTCCCTGTGTGCTTTAATGAGGCATATTTATACCTGAGTCTAGGCAATAATCGCTGAGAAAGTTCAGGGGCTACTGCATTCATGATTTCTTCCGTGGATAGAAAATGTTGGGGCTAGTCCTTTAAAATGAGAGAACTTAATACACCTTGTATTGCTATTCAGAAAGAATCCAAATTATACTACTTTGAAATTTTATTAAATACTAGGTTGTTCTATTGTCATGATTTGAAGATAGAGTCCTACAGAGGCCATATGCTTTGACATACAGTCTTCAGATGGTGGTGCTATTGGTGGAGGTCATGGAAATTTGGAAAGCGGATCTCAGCTTTGCAGAAGTGATGTCACTGGGGGCGGGGCTTTGGCCTTCAGAAGAACCCCCTGGACCCGACTTTTGGGTCTCTCTCTCTCTCTCTGTTTCTGGTCTGTCTGCCATGACAAGAGGTCATGTGTAATAGGCCCTGCTACTGCCACCCCTTTGCCTTCCCTGCCACCATGATAGACTGATTATCTAACTGTGAGCTCTCAATAAGCCTCTTCCTCCATAAGTTTGTTTGGGTTGGTGTTTCTTCCACAGTGACAACAGCTGACTAATACAGCTGTCCTGTCCCATTGACAGAGAAATTCATAATGCTGTCAGCTTGGAGTAGAACTTGGAGCATGAGAAGGCTGTATAACAAACCTAGTCTGAGATGCAAGCTGCTCTGTCATTTGTACTGAATGACACAGAACAGTCAATAATGAAGAGAATCTGTGTGGCAGATAGGCCTGCTGGAGGGGCCTGTGGCAGGCTGCAATTGAATTATCAAGTGCTGAGTTTATGTGTCTCCTTTCTCCCACATACTGGGAATATATTATTCATAAAATCAGAATGTTGATTATTGCCAGGAGTATTTCATTATAAAATGGAAATGGTATATGTGAGACCAAGCTCTAGAAGATCTAGAATGCACAAATAATTAGTATAAGCAGAGGTCTCAAATGGGCAAATACCGACACTAACAGCTTGATCACTTCTTGCTAAATCCCCCATCAACCCACAGGGGCTCACAGAGAGTTCTTTTATTTTTATTTTTATTTTTGTAGCATTTAGGGGCTGAACCCAGGGTCTCCTGCATACTTTGCAAGCATT
This sequence comes from Pedetes capensis, assembly GCA_007922755.1. NCBI lineage: Eukaryota > Metazoa > Chordata > Mammalia > Rodentia > Pedetidae > Pedetes > Pedetes capensis. The sequence goes on along the minus strand of VMDO01032236.1, from coordinate 9,374 downwards.
CTGTCATTGACCTGCATCCCCAGTCACTTTTTATTGTTTAAATTAAGACAGGGTCTTACTAAATTACATACACTGCCTCTAGCCTTGAACCTGTGGTCCTCCTGCCTCAGCCTCCAGATTCAGTGGCATTAGAGATGTGCACCACCATATCCAACTCATAGAGTTTGTAAAGATCAGTAAACTGAAGAAAGAAAAATAGGCATGATACATATAGATTTGCACAGTAGCAAGTTCCATCTGGCTGTGCACAGTTGCTGCTTTACAACATGACTTGAAAAGGCTAGAGAAAAATCATCACTTGAGCAGACTGTCAAGTAGTATATCTAGTTACTGCCATATGTATATGTGTGTATATATATGTATATATATATATATATGAAAATAACTAGACATATATAGAGAGAGATCATAAATACATTCCTCTCTCTCTCTCTCTCTCTCTCTCTCTCTCTCTATATATATATATATATATATGTATGTATGCATGTATGTATGTATACACACACACAATATCTCACACAAGTAAAATTTTTTAAAGATGATTCAAAAGCTATTGCAGCAGTATTAACAGGGAATTGCCAAAAAGTCAAGTCTGATTCAGAACAGGGCATGGAATCAGGGACACCATTGCTGATGTCAGATGATAGCCAAAAGCAGAGAGTACCACAAAGATGTCTATCTATGTTTTATTGACTATGCAAAGACATTTGACTGTGTGGATCACAACAAATTGTGGATAACATTGTGAAAAATGGGAATACCAGAGTACTTAATTGTACTCATGAGGAATCTGTTCATGAGCTAGGAGGCAGTCATTCAAACAGAACAAGGAAATACTGCCTGGTTTAAAGTCAGGAAAGGTGTGTTTTAGGGCTATATCCTGACACTATACCTCTTAAATATCTATGCTGATCAAGTAATCTGAGAAACTGGACTTTATGAAGAAGAACGTGGCATCAGGATTGAAGACTAGTCTCCTATCCATGAAGGAAGACTAATAAACAACTGTGTTATATAGATGATGCAACTTTACTTGCTGAAAGTGAAGGGGATTTGAAACATTTCCTGGTGAAGATCAAAGAACACAGCCTTCAGTATGGATTGCACCTCAACATCAACAAAACAAAAATCCTTACAACTGGGTTAGTATGCAACATCATAATAAATAGTGAAAAGATTGAGATTTTCAAAGATTATGGTTTACTTGATTCAACAGTCAATACTCCTAGAAGCAGCAGTCAAGAAATTAAAACAGGCATTGCATTGACAAAAGATGTTTCAAAAGATCTCTTTAAAATGTTAAAAAGTAAAGATGTCATACTGAAGATGAAGGTGTGCCTGATGCATGACATGGTATTTTCAGTTGGATAATATGGCTGTGAGAGCTGGACATTGAATAAAGGAGATAGGAGAAAATTGATGCTTTTGAATTATAGTGCTAGAGACAAACACTGAATATACCATGAACTGCCAAAAGAACCAACAGATCTATTCTAGAAGAAGTTCAACCAGTGTTCTCTTTGAATGCAAGAATGGCTAGACTATGTCTTACATATTTTGGATATATTGTCAGGAGGCATCTATCCCTGGAAGGAAATGTGTGGGAGAGTGGGGTGTCAACAAAAAAAGGAAGATCCTCAACTAGATTGGTAGATACAATGTCTGCAACAATGGACTTAACCATATAAAAGATCATGTTCGTGGCGCAGTGTCAGGGGCATTTTGTTCTGTTGTACATAAGGTCACTATGAGTGGACCCAATACAAAGGCACCTAACAATAACTGTGTGTTTGTGTGTGTGTGTACACATATACCTATACATGCATATATATATATATATATATATATATATATATATATATATATATATATATATATATATCCTGCAGCTGTACCACTGTGGTAGTCAATCCCATCAGATATTGGAAGCTAAGCAGGGTTGGGCCTGCTTACTACTTGGATGGGTGACCACCAGGGAACACCAGGTGCTGTAGCTTGGGAGAAGGACCCAGAAACTCACTCCTAAAAATAATCAACCATTGAAAACCCTATGAATAGCAGAGAAGCACGACAATAGGGTTTTGCCTATTGTACATAAGGTCCCTATGAGTCAGACACTGACTCAATGGCACCAAACAACAACATATATAGGACAGTAACTAGATATACCATTTCTAGTACAGATAGTATATCTAGTAATTAGATATATGTAGTTATTTTCGTATATTTATCTATATATGTATATATATATATATATATATATATATATATATATATATGCCTGCAGCCATACTATTGTGATGTCCAAGCCTATCAGATTCTCAGAAGTGAAGCAGAGTTGACTGTGGTTAGAACATGGATAGGAGACTAGGAACCACAGGTGCTGTATGCTTGGGAGAAGGGCCTGGCATCCCACTCCCAAAAATCAATTATCCATAGAAAACCTTATGAATAGCAGAGAAGCACTGACATAGTGCCATGCATGGCAGAGTGTCGGGTAGTGTTTTGTCTGTTGTTCTGAGTCAGATCTGACTCAATGGCACCTAACAACACACAAACACACACACACGATTATATATGGCATTGATCTATATTGATTCATGTGTAATGGCTAAGTCACATTTTGCTAGAAATATAATCAATAAAGGATCAAAGGATTGGGGAGAATTATATGTATAGACATCCTAGAATGAGTAAAAACCACAAGAATTCATGTACCAGCTACCAAGTTTCCAGAATTGTCTACTTCAGAGTCAATTTTGCACAATCAGATTGAGGAGATGAGCCATCCTTATGATGTCATTCAACCTCATTTTCTAAATACTCCACTGCCTCCTCAAAGGGCCCACTTACAAAAACATGTAGGTAGACATATGGGCTAAGCATAGAGTCAAAAACATGGACTTCTGCTTATTAAGGTTAATCTAGATATCATGTATGAATATATTAGCCAATGATACAGTTAGATTACTTTTGACCCCTTCCCACAGGTGTGATTTGTCTTCATGAAAATATGTACATATGAACTTACCTTCCCTGTCTGACATACTTCTGCAAGAATATCCACTAGTGAATTTATAGAATGCCTTATTTATTGTCATGTTATCTCACATATCATTGTCTCCAAATAACACTCATTTTACAATCACAGAAATATAACAATGAGTTCGTATGTAAGTGATTCATTAATCTTCCCATGAACTTCTTGCTCAGAGAAAAAGCACTGGTTTGATAGGAATATATGCCCTTTTTAAGAGCCACTTACATCTTACATTTACACTGTAGTCTAATTTATGATTTCAATTTCTCCTTAGGATGCATAAGTCTAGGAAACAAGACAAAGATAGGTCCCTTTCACTAATATATTTAATATTCCATTTGTTAGTTTTCTGTTACTGTAACAAAATATCTGATATATAATTAATGAATTTACCAGAAGTAAGTTTTATTTTAACTCACAATTTTGGAGGTTTCAGCCCATAGCAAATTGCGTCCACTGCTTAGAGCACGTGGCATTACATGATGTGTGGTATTACATGATGGTACTACCACATGGCATAGAAAGCCAATTCATTTCAAGCTAAATGCTAAAGAAGAAGGAGGCGTGCAGGTCCCACTATCCCCTTTAAGGGCACATCTGCATTGAGTAGAAAGACCACTCATTAGGCTGTAGGTCCTAAAGACTCCACCACCTCCTGAGAATGATATGAGCTGAGAACACAACCTTTAACACATGAACCTTTGTGAAACATTCCACATCAAAACATAAGAATTCTGCCTCTGGCCTTCCAAAGCTCAAGCCCATTTCACAATGCAAAATGCATTCAGATCATATCCAAGAGCTCCCAAAGTCTTAACTACATTAGCATTGCTCAACAGTAAAAATCCAGTCTCCTCTGAGACTTAGCGGAGACTCAACTATGAACACCTGTAAAAATCAAAAAGAAGGTTACATGCTTCTAAGATACAATGGTACTAGGTAAACATTCCTATTCCAAAAGGGAGGAATTGTTGTTAGGTACTGCTGAGTTGGTGTCCAACTAATAATGACCCTATGTACAGGAGGAGAAACACTATTGTCAGTGCTTTTCTGCTATTCATAGGGTTTTCAATGGTGGATTGATTTTTGGGAGTGGGTTGCTGAGTCCTTCTCTCAAGCCTATAGCACCTGGTGTTTCTAGGCAGTCTCCCACCCATACTAACGAGGTCCAACCCTGCTTAGCTTCTAAGATTTGATGGGATTGGATACGACAGTGGTACAGCTGCAGGCAAAAGGGAGGAATAAGGGAATAGAAAGGAGAGATCAGAGCTAAGTGCCTTGGTGCATACCTATTAATTCCAGAAACTTGGGAGAATGAGGGAGGATGAATACAGGTTTAAAATCAGAGGCAGCCTGCACAACTTAGAAAGATACTGTCTCAAAATTAAAAGAAAATGGGAGGGGCCTCGGGTGCAGCTCAGTGGTAGGGCACTTGGCTAGCATGCATAAGACCCTTGGTTCAACCCTCTCCAGTACTGAAAAAAAAAAAAAAAGCAAAGAAAGCAAAGAGGGAACAGACCAAAGCAAGACTTGAATCAGAAAGCAAACATTAAATCTTATGGTCCATGTTCAGCTTTGGGGACACACTATGGCTGAATGTGGCACCTAAATGTTTAGACAATTCCATTCCTGTAGTTTTGCTCTTTACAGACCACATGGCTACTGTGTGAGCCTCCCACAGCAGGTGTTCCATATTCCTGGCATCTCTATCATCCTGTGGTCTTCACTGTAGCTTCAACTTCAATCTCACAGGTCCATGCAGTGTCTTGTTAGGAGCTCCTTATGGGGACTTCACACAGTGCGTGAACCTCTAGGTTTCCTTGAAATCTCAGTGGAAGTCCCTACGTCCTCATAACTCTTACATTCTGCATTTGTGCAAACCAGCATCCATATGGACAATACCGAACTCTGCAACCGGCATGAGCTGTACCTGGTACCACATGGATCACAGATGCTGTGACTTTTGAATGTATTGACAACTGAAATGAATTCTGGGAAATTGATACCTGAGATGATCCCAGATTGGCAAGGCACTCCAGGGCTCTCTTTTCAATGGACTGCCAAGGCAAGTCTTTAAGACAAATTTGTTCTTTTGTGCCTTTGAGCCGGTAATTAGTGGGTTCTTGTCAATCTCTGGAATATTCTCCAGGCATCTTTCTTATTGTCTTAGCGCAAAGTGTTTTAATTGATTAATTTTTCTAACAGGTGCTAATCTCCATCTCTACTTTGCTACACCTTTATGCATGTTCTTTTTCTCACCAAGCTGCAAATTTTTCAAATCCTTTCTGTTCTACTCTTTGATTTTAATTCTCTTTGTAAATCTGGCTAAAAGTAGCCAGCAACACCCATACTGCTGCCTGAATGCTGTGATGCCTTGAAATTTCCTTCATCAGATAAACTTATTATTGTCTTCTGAGACCTCATCAGTATTGACATTTAAGCTCAGTTTATAACATTCTAGGCTTCTCTATCCACTCCTCCAAATCTTTCCAAATACTTCCCATAAACCACTTCCAAAGGCTTCTCCACATGCTCTTGTATACACGAGCAGTAATGACCATACTTCTTGGTACCAAGTTTTTATGTTAGTCAATATTGCATTACTGTAACAAAATACCTGAGATAATCAACTTATAAAGAGGAGATCTTTTTTTTTTTTTTTTTTTTTTTTTTTTTGTGGTACTGGTGGTTGAACTCAGGGCTTCGTGCTTGCATGCTTTGCAAATGCTGGACCACTGAGCTGCCACCTCCAGCACTTTTTTACATTTTGAGACAGGGTCTTGACAAATTACACAGACTGCCTCTGGTCTCAAACTTGCAATCCTCCTGCCTCAGCCTCCCAATCTGCTGGGATTATAGGCATGCCCGGCACTGTGCCCAGCAGAAGAAATCTTTTTTCACAAAATTTTCTTGTTTTATTTGACATTTTAGGAATTATTTTCATCTTTTTTTATTTCAAAAGTTCTATTTACTCATTAGAAATGTGAAAAATATAAGTAACTATAATTGCTCTTTTAAAAACAGGGATTAAAACTTTTTTCTTTCATTTTTATTTTTTTTCTCCCCTTATTGGTAAATGATGGTGGGGTACAGAGTAATACAGCACAGCTTTTTCCATTATGCAACTGTTATATCACTTTTGGTTATACTTTTATCAATTTAAAAGGTTATGGAGCCTATGACTAATATGTAATAAAACTCAAATGCATACTTGTGTTGTATTCCCCTATTTTTCCAATGTACTCATGAAGTTGCAATGTTTACACTGAGATTATCCTCTCCCATTTTACCCTTCTACATTGATTCTCCTCCCCATCCCACCTTCCACAATCTTCGCTTCCCTTCTTCCTTCTTTTGACTCTTATGTATAGGACTTTCTCTTCCTTCAAGTACGATTCAACTCCAACATATGAATGAGAATGTATAGTATTTCTCTTTTTGAGATTGTGTTCATTTCTTAAGATGTTGTTCTCCAGTTCCATCCATTTAACTGCAAATGATATTATTTCACTATTTTTTATTGCTGAGCAGTATTCCATTGTGTATATGTACCATCATTTTTTTTAATCCATTCTTCTGTTGATGAGCATCTTGGCTTGTTCCATATCCTTGCTATTGTGAAAGGGACTGCATTGAATATGGAGATGCAGGTGTCTCTGTGGTATGATGACTTGTCTCCTTTTGGGTAATATGGCAGTTCTATTTTTAGTTTCCTGAGGTATCTCCATATTGATTTCCAAAGTGTTGAACCAATTTACAGTCCCACCAACAGTGTAAAAAGGTTCTTTTTTCTCCACAACCTCACCAGCATTTATTATTATTTGTTTTGTTGATCTTGGCCATTCTTACTGGAGTTAGGTGGAATCTCAGAGTTGTTTTGATTTACATTTCCCTAGTGGCTAGGAGTGGGTTAGGATTTAGTTCAGTTAGTATAGCAGCACTCTGCAGTCTCTGAGGTCATGGATTCAATTGCCAGCACTGCAAAAATGGGAGAAGGGCATGGAAATCCACTCCCGAGGTAATCCCAAAACAATCAGCCATGGAAACCCCTATGAGGTTGCTGTGAGTTGGACATGACTCGGTTGCACCTAACAACAACAACGGCTAGGGATATTGAGCATTTTTTCATGTGTTTTATAGCATTACAAACTTCTTTATTTGAGAACTGTCTGTTCAATTCCTTTTCCCACTTGTGTATTAGATTACCTATTGTTTGAGAATTTGCTTTCTTGAGTTCTTTATAAATTCTAGAAATTAGTCTTCTGTCAGATTGTAGGATGTGGAGATTTTCTCCCATTCAGTGGGCTCTTCCTTAATTCTGCTGATTGTTTCCTTTGCTGTATAGAAGCTTTTTAATTTCATGTAATCCCATTTGTCTATTCTTGGTGTGATTTCCTTAGCAATAGGAATCTTATTAAGGAAATGCTTTCCTGGGCCTATGTATTGGAGCATGTTTCTTATCTTTTTTTCTAGTAGTTTTAAGGTTTCTGGTTTCATGTTGAGGTCTTTTATCCATTTTGAGTAGACTCTAGTACAAATTGAGAGGTGCTGGTCTGTTTTCATTGTTCTGCAGATGGAAATCCAAGTTTCCCAGCACCATTTGTTGAAGAGGCGACCTTTTCACCAATTTGTGTACTTAGCTCCTTTGTCAAAGACCAGGTGGCTATAGAAATCTTTATTTTAGTTCGTAGTTCTAGAGGTTTCAGTGTATGACCAGTGGCCTCAATTGTTTTGTGCTTGTGATGTCTCTGAACCTGGCAAGAGTATGTGGCCCACTCATATCATGTCTACAGATTAAAGAAAGAAGAAAGGAATGAGGTCCCACTATCTCCTTAAAGGGCATGATCCCACTGACTCAAAGACCTCCCAGTAGGTCCTGAGACTCTATCTCTCCTCATAGCACCACAGACTAGGTACCAAACAAATTAATACTTTTATACCTAGATTTGGATATTAAAGTCCCAAATTCCCATTTGTAAGAATGGGATAGTAACAAGGCATTTGTAAAATGGGACTTTGGGACTTTTAACAACCAGCTCTCGCACCTATTGTGGAATATATGCTGCTTATCTCTGCAGTTTTGGGCTTAGTGGGTTTGGAGGTATCAGTTGGCAAAAAGGGTGAATATAAAACTAGAGGTCATAGTTATGATTCTGTTAAGTAGGTAGCTGAGATTCTCCATAGTTCATTTGGCACACTGCATGCTACTGAAAGAGGAGTAGAAAATAAGCCCAGTTGACTTGCAAGAGTGTTTAATCATAGGACATAGCCCTCTTCCCAAAGTTCCACAACATCCCAGGGCAATGCCATCATCTGGGGTCACTGCATTAAAGCATATACACTTTGGAGGACATTTATTTTTAAATTATGATTCTACACTATAGGGGGATGGGAGACTAATACAGAGGCTTTGCCAAGGTGCCTCTTATTATTATTCCCATGATCATTAGTAATCATCAATGGGAAATTTTATCAATGTAGTAAAGATGGGTTCATTGAAGTCTTGGATCCTATATCTGGGTGACTTTATTAGATGGATGTATTAGTCAGCTTTGTACCACTATGAGAAAAATACCTGGGAAAATCGACTTAAAGGAAGGAAGAGTAACTTTGGCTCACACTTTCAGGGATTTCATTCTCTGTTCACTTGTCTCCATCACTGTGGGACTGTAACAGGACAGGGTAATATGGCAGGAAGGGTATGGCAGAGCAAAGCTGCTCATTTTATAGTGGACAGGAGGAAGGGAGGGAGAGAAGAAGAGGGAGAGGGAGGGGGAGAAAGAGTGTGTGAGAGTGTGTTACCAACAAGATACAGGCCACAACTCCAAAGACACATTCGTTCCCTTCAACTAGGTTCTGCTTTGTATGTTTCCATTGCCTCCCAGTAATCCATCAAATTATGAATCTGCCAATTGATTAATACACTGAGGAGCTCATATTTCTCATGATGCAATAACATCCTCAAAGGCCCACCGCCAAACATTGCTACATTGGACACCAAGCCTTTATTTAACACATGAGCCCTTGGGAGACATTTCTGACCCAAACAATAGCAATAGAGATGCTACCAGATTATAAGAAATGCTATTTTACTTTTCTCAGATGAGATGCTGTCTCATGGAAAGAACATTAGATAGTTGGTGAATAGCAAATCTACAATTATCATTTCATATCTAGTGACCAGGCACACAGTTCAGCAGTATGGCTGTTGTTGTTGTTAGGTGCCCTCGAGTCAAGTCTGACTCATAGCGACCCTATGTACAGCAGATGGAAACACTTGCCGATTCTGTGCCAGGCAAACGATCTTATTTATGTTTAAGCCCATTGTTGCAGA
>VMDO01032235.1:0-19212 GCA_007922755.1 Pedetes capensis | reverse complement strand
TTGTAACTTAGTTGGGCACTCCAAATTCCCCTAAGGTAGGGGCTCTGCGAAATTGTGCAAGTTGGCTCTGAGCAGGGGACAGGAGCAGGGGACAGGGCGGAGGATTGAGACCTCACTCTAATTCCAGGAGGCTTTGGAGAAATGTTTGCAGAACATCCCTCGGTCCTCCACGCAGGCTAGCTGGTTTATGGCACAGTGCTCTTAGCTCCTCTAGAACGAGAGAGGCAGAGACAGGGCTAGAGATCGCGCGGGGACCCTAAAAGCTCTGCACCTTGTGGTATGAGCTCAGAGCACCACTCTTCTCCAGCCTCTGTTCTGTTCTCTCCAATATTCCCCAAATCCAGCTAGTACTTCCGGTGAAATGACCAGGTAGCAATCTCCTTGCTAAGTTCCCCCTTCTCAGTCCTAGAACTCTAAGGCAGGGACTTGTGCATGCTAGGCAAGCGCACTACCACTGAGGTACTTTCCCAGATCTACTTGCTAAGTTTTTGCAACCACAAACAGAAGGCTGAGGGCACCATGCTGTCCAGTTGGACTGGGGAGTGGGACCTTGCAGAGCAGCCTGGGTGCTCGGATGCCAGCTGCAGAAACCAACACTCCCCTTGCGAAAGCGCCGAGTACCCCATGGTGGAGTACACTTGTAGAAACATTCCCGGTGTGTTATCCTATCATGAATGCTTATACTGCGCGTGGACACTACCGTGCAGCACAGCATCTGCTAATTTAGGTTCCACTGGCGTCCTTCTCGCTACACGTGATCTACTGAAAATCTGCTCCTTGTATTGGGCAGGTGCTGTAGTCTTGGGTTAGTCCCGGCCTTCCCTTCCTCCCACCCCTCTCCCTCATTCCCCTGAGACAAGTTGAAAGTACCAGCGCTCCCCGTAGCAGCAGTTTTGTTGGGAGTTAAGAAGGATTAAATAGAGCTGGGCGTGGTGGCTCATGCCTGTAATCGTAGCGACGGGGGAGGCACAGGCAGGAGGATTGCAATTTGGAGACCAGAGGCAGTCTGTGTAATTTAGCGAGACCCTGTTTCAAAAACTCAAAAACCATGGACTGAGGGTGCAGCTCAATGGCACAGCACTTGCAAAGCATGCAAGCGCCAGGCCGTGGGTTCAAATCCCACTACCACAAAAAACAAAACAAAAACTAATAATGTTATGATTGATGTTAATGATAGGTCTTTATTGGAAGCGTCCTGTAATGTGTACTTTTCCTTTAAATAAGCTAAACTGTTGTGGCCTGGGCAGATTTGATCCAGTTTGACAACTGACTCTCCTTCTCTTGTGCCCTGCTGCCTTGGCTCAGGAAACTGTCAAAGGAGTAGCCTCTCTTCTGGTGGCTGAAGGACTGCCATGGCAACCTGGTTGCTGTGAAGTCACCCTCGCCTCCAAGAAGCTACACTCTAGCTGCAGGGAACCCTGCAGTCTTGGAGGCTAACAAAGACTTCTGCTGCAGGCGGCGCCTTTCTGTAGTCACTACTGTGGCAGGCAAACTCCACCAGCTGTGGAAGACTTCTCTCTGAGTAAGACAAGCCTCAGTGAACTCTAGGTGACCCTGCTCACCATGCAGCTATTCTCACTCAGGCTACAAGGGAGCACTTTCCCTGGTGACTCAACAGAAAGTGTGTGATTGGTACAACATGAGGCCTATGAGTTCTTCTAGGCTCTGATACTGTTTAAATTACTGCCTGAAACACTGAGAGTCCAGACACGTGGCTCAGCGCGTCCAAGTGAGCCCCAGACATGAGCCACATTCAAAGACTTGGGCTTAAACTCCATAACTCAATTGTTCAATTTGGATCCATGTCAGTGGGTCACGTCTCATCTCATTGTCCACTGTGAGAAGCAGAGGCCCCCTCTCTGTGCAGGTTTTCCTAATACATGCTTTGCACTGATCACCCTGGCATTTAGTGGTTCTATGTGTGGAATGCCTGCTACCACCATGTAGTGACACTTGGAGAAACGCAGTGCCTTGTGGGATTCTGCACACACTTCCGGGATGACTGTAGCCATGAGTTTGGCCTGATGGAACACAGGCAAATGTATTTTTGTGCTTTTGAAAACAATTCAGAGAGCTGGGGACATTGGGACATGCCCGTGATTCAGTGAATTAGGAAATGGAGGCAGGAGGATGGCAAATTCAAGGCCACAGGCAGCCTGTGTAATTTGTTGTTGTTGTTAGGTGCCGTCGAGTCGGTATCCGACTCATAGCGACCCTCTGTACAACAGGGGAAACACTATTGTCAGTGCTTCTCTGCTGTTCATAGGGTTTTTCAATGGCAGATTGATTTTTGGGAGGGGGTTGCCAGGTCCTTCTCCCAAGCCTACAGCTTCTGGCGTTCCCAGGCGGTCTCCCATCCAGGTACTAACCAGGCCCGGCCCTGCTTAGCTTCCGAGATCTGACGGTATCAGATTCCACAGGGCTACGGCTGCCTGTGTAATTTAGTAAGACCTCATCTGAAGATAAAGAATAAAAAAATGGCACTGGGATGCAGCTCAGTGATAGAGCACTTGCAACGTATGTACAAGGCCCTGGAGCTCAACCCCCAAGTACTGGCAAAAAGAAAGAAAGATAAGCAGTATGAAGGTTACTTTGAAAGTGAAAAATCAAAATACAATTTGATTAGGTATGTGACCTAAGGAAGCTAAGTTTTTATATGACACACTTGCACTTCCATGTTTATTGCAGCACTGATCATAACCACAGGATTATAAAATTGGTCTTCACATTCTTCTACAGAAGAATTTATTAGAAAATGGTGGTATGTATATACCATGGAATACTATGCAGCCTTAAAGAAGAATGAAAGGGGTGGACTTTGATATAATTATCTTAAGTGAAACAACTCAGTCTCAAAAAGAGAAAATATCACATTTTTCACTTAAATTTGGAAACAAAACGCAAAGGTTACTATTATTTTCTTTTACTTCTTAGATTTTACACATCTTTATTGCTTATTTGTCATTAACTTTATTATTACTGTTTATTTATTCATTGGCAAAAAGATTCTTAGTTCTGTTAGAGTTTGTACATCTTTATTGCTTATTTATTATCATCATTTATTTCTTGGTGAAAACATCTGCTCCACCTCCAGGACCAAGGCAGGTGAAGACTCCAGGGTTCTTGGGTCAAGAGGGGCGGAGGGGGCCAGGGGTCAGGAAATGGCACCTCAAACAAACTCATTCTGCAGCCCTGGAGGTGAGGGCGCCTCCTGGAGGGCCCACCTACCTGACCTGGTGAGCACATGGGGCACTGAACTCCTTGGAAAACACCCTCCAGTTCCCGCAGGTGCCAAGGCTCCAAGTTCTCTGGAGCCCTGGCCATCTGGGCGGGGACTGCAGCAGCCGAGGGTGCTGCCTCCTCAGAGTGCGGCTGCCTGGGCTCCTGGGGGCTCCGCGGCCTCAGTGGATGACCTGGCTGCCTTTTCGGTTCACGTGGCAGCTTGGATCCCGTCCACCGCGTGGTTCAGGAGGCGCGCAGAGCCTAGGTCTCCTTCTCTAAGTGGCCGCCTTCTGCTGCTGCCACCTGTGCTGGGTTTCAGCCCTGGGTTCGACGTCATAAAGCCCCAGCACGCAGCAGGTGAGGTCATCGCAGGGATGGCCGCTCTTGGTTACTGGCCCGCCGCAGAAGCCTCGGGGCACCACAGACGCTGCGTGGGCTGGGGACAGAATCGCGCAAAAAGGTGAGGGCGGATTTGCAGGGCTCCAGCAGCTCCTGGAACAGCGGCTGCGGACGCCCTATTTCCTGCCGCTTGAGGGCGCGAGGCCGGCCAAGGCGCACAGGAGACAGGGCGGCCCAAGGAATAAGGACACTGTGGAGCAGAAATGGGCCTGTGGGGTTGGCCCAGATGGGAGAGCGCTGCTCTGCGCTCCACGGGGCCCTGGGTTCAATCCCCAGCTCAGCAGAAACGGAGAAGGAGGCCGCAGCCCACTCGCGAAACAACCCCGGAAAGCATCAGCCACTGAAAACCCTATGAGGTCGCTGGAAGTCACACCCGACCCAGGGGCACCTACCAGCGAGATCAGAGGGCAGCCTTGCAATGGGGCCACTGACCTTTCCCTGACTACGCCCTTGGACCCCTTGAGTGAGGACCTTGAAGAAAGGGCTCTGCAGGATGGCAGGCTGCCTGGGGGCGGGGGCTCAGGCAGGGACAGCAGGGGGCGCGGAGAGAACAGAGAGGGCGGGGACGGAAGGGGACAGGAGGGCAAGATCAGAAGCCATTGGGGACACAAGAAGGGAGGGGGCGGAGGTGGAGGCAGATGGCTGAGAACTCTTGCTGAGGGACCACAGGACTGCGTGTGTGAAGATTTGGAGAAGGAATAACGGCCCCGCCCTTCAAATTTTGCAGCCTAAACAGAGCACACGCTAGAAATGAGTTGACTCGATCAGGCATTCGGCTGCTTGCTCCGAGTTTCTGCAAGGACACTGAAAGCACAGCTGCTCAGGGTCCTCTGAGCACCAGAGCAGAACTTTGCAGCTGGGCTAGCACATCATCCTGGCTGCAGAGACACACCACAAGGACACCAATGACATCCTTCAGATAGGATCAATACAGCAGGGTTTTGGTCATGAATCTGCGCCAGAGTCGAAGTGTAACATCCTACCCAGGACTTATTACATAAAACAATGCTGATGTGGCTAGGCGTGGTGGCACATGCCTGTAATTCCTGCAACTCAGGAGCCAGAGTCAGGAGGATCACAATTCCCAGGCCAGAGGCAGCCTACAGAATTGAGCAAGAGCCTGCCTCACAATAAAAAGTGATAAATGGGCTGCAGGTGCAGCTTAGGTGTAGGGCGTTTGGAAGGCACGTCTGAGGCCCTGGGTCCAAACCCCACGTGCCGCAAACAAAACAAAAGCCAGAGGCTGCATGGTGTCCTTCTTTCTTTGTGTTGTAGTGACTATAAAGAGTTAATGTTCAGAAAGTATTTAGAATAGTGTCTGGGCCATTGTAAGCACCACACACACTTAGAAATTAACATGGCCAAGCACTGAGGCCCACATCTCTAGTCCCAGCCCCTTGGGAGGAAGAGACAGAAGCATCACAGGTTCCAGGGCAGAGGCAGCTGTGTTACTTACTGAGACCCTGGCTCAAGAAAAAAAAAAACATAGAAAATGATTTTGGGGTGCAGCCTAGTGGAAGAGGACTTGCAAAGTATGTGCAAGGCCCTGAGTTAAACCCCAAGTACCACAAACACAAACAAACAAACAAAAAAAACAAGACAAATAAAGAAATAAACATATGCCTAGTGCAAGGTCCCACGTGTCTACTCACAGGGATTTGGGAGGCTGAGGTGGGAGGAACACAAGTTAGGGGCCAGAGGCAGCCTGTGGAACTTAGGGAGAGACAATGTGCCCAAATAAAAAAATTAAAAATGGGCTGGAGGGGCAGCCCGATGGTAGAACACAGGGAAAGTATGAGGGGGTCCCTGGGTTTAACTCCCAAGTACTGCCAAAAAGCAAAACAAGAAATGGAGAGGAAAAAAAAAAAAGGAAATAATATGAAAGGAGAACTTTGTTCCCAACTATTTGGAAAGGGTACTCAGTCTGGACAGTAGGGTTTTCACTGAGGTGAGGATGGGGCTATTCTACTTGGATGTGAGAAAGCAAATGCAATCTTTTTCTTTTTCCTTTTTTTTTTTTTTTTTCTGTTACTAGGGGTTGAACCCAGGGCCTCGCGCCTGCATGCTTTGCAAGGGCTGGACCACTGAGCTGTGTCCCCAGCCCACTTTTTCTTTTCTTTTTTTTTTGTTACTTTTTGAGATAGGGTCTCGCTAAGTTTCGCCGACTGCCTCTGGTCTCAAACTTGAGATCCTCTTGCCTCTGCCTCCCGAGCCGGTGGGGTTACAGGCGTGCGCCTCTGCGCCCAGCCCAATGCTGATCTTGCATCATAGGCCCCGCCAATTAATTTTTCTCAGGTACACTGACCTGCACAGTGATCTCAGTCCCATTCATGGCTCTTGCGAGCTCCTCTCTGAGGGGAGAAAGTCACACGCAGTCAGCCTCTGCAGTTGTGGATGCAATGAAATAGACAGGGGTCTGCTCCAAGCTTGCGCTTGAATACCCGTACCCTAACACCCCTCGCCCAGTACGTTATTTTCTACTGTCTAGATTGAGGCTTCTTGGAGGAATGTTTCCCCCTCCACACAAAAGTGAAGCAGCACCAAAAAACTCCCTATTGCAAACAAATAGGACTTTGTGCCCTATTTGGGAAAATCAAAAGTTAATATAAAGAGCATGTGATTTAAAAGGTAAATGACAGCAGAAGCTGACCATCCATTTGCAGGCCCATACCCAGATCAGGCCCTGGTTCCCTCAGATCCCTTGGCATAAACCTCTTGTCCCCACTTGACCCTTTGAAATGCTGTGTGAAAATAATTACCTTGTTGCCATGGCTGGAACACGATGGGAAGGGGCTCCAGGAGGGATTTATGGGGCCTGGGGGCAGCCCCTGCTCCCTGGGACGTGGTGGCCTCACTGAACTTGGCCCTTACCCCATGCTCACCTCTGGGTATGGAATGTGTTGGGAATGTTCTCGCAAACCTTTCAGCTTCTATGAGGTTAAAGTGCTGAGGTAGGGGGATGGCTGAGAGTCCTCAGGGTGCCTCAGCTCCTGGACTTCCACTTTTGTCTGTGTGTCCCCAGTGCCAAGAGGTCCTGTGCCGGCATGGCCTACTGCAGGGACAGGATTTTGCCCTCCCTTCTCTTCTCATACAATCACCGAGGCCTCAGGGTGGGAATCACATCGGGAAAGGAGCAATGACAATGAAGACATGGGAACAGTGAAGGCCCAGATATCTGGGCAGGGGGAGGCTATGGTCCCTGAACTCAGAATAGCAGGGAGCAGAACACTGGTGTGGCCCACGGAAAGGTGGTTTCCTGGAGGTCACCGCCCCTGGCACTGTCCTGGCACCGACCATGAAGTTCTTCATTGTCCTCCATGACTCTCAGGCTGGGAACGCATCACAGTCAGTCATGTCCCGAGGGCTGAGGGTCCATGACCTCAGTGTTGTCATAGGAGCCCTCTGAGTCTCCACAGATGCTGAGCTGTGATCTGCAGCAATTCTCATTCTCGGTGAGAACGGGAGGTGAAGCCAGTGGCCTAGCTGGATCCCCTCGTGGTGCCGGCTCTGGGTGACTGCAGGCCTACTTCGGGTTCCAAGTGTAGGGATGACATCAAAGGAGCGGGCATTGGCTTTGTCTTTGCACAGGGTGCGGTTCAGGGCACCTGCTCCTGAGCCATGCACGAGGACGCCCTGGTACAACAGGGAGAGTGCTTGGGGGAAGCTTGAGGGGAGAGCTTCCGTAGAAGAGGGGCTGTAGGTGGCATGTCAGTGGACTCCAATAGCCTTGGGGGAATGCCTGCCCAAAGTCCGGAACTTTCCTACGTTTTCCGGGACATTTCAGTTATGGGGAGCAGAGACTTCACACTACACCTTCATGAAAGCCTTGTAAATGTCTCTTAACCGCCCTCGTATCCAGCAGCAAATAATCCAGTACAGGTGAGTCATTCAGGGGCAATGATTTGTTGGAGGCGGCCTGCTGTCAGAGTTTGCTGTGATGCGGAAGTCAAGGCCCTCCGTGTTGTTAGGGTGGCAGATACACAGCACCTCCTGAGGAAGTCCCATGAGCCAGATGAGGAGCTAGGATGCAACACGTCCCAGTGCAAGCGTAGACCCCTGCCCAGTGCCTAGTGCCTCCAACAAAACACTTACTGCACGGGCCCTGGATCCCACCACCGCCCATGTGTCCTGCGCTGGCTCCATCTTGCTGCTTCTGGTTGCGTGTCCTCTTCAAAGGCTCAGGGATTCCCCGGGCTCGGCTCCTGTTGCACACCTGGGCGAGTGTTAGCTTTTCTCCTCCACCTTCTCCTTCCACCCTCCCTTCCTTTTACTGCAAATATCGACCAGATCTCCTGCTCAGAGATAATACAATTTGATTATCAAATCTGAGAGTGCCAGGCCACATGGAGGGTCGCATGGTTCTTCCTTCAAGAATTGTTTTATAGCTGCTCCTTGAGGTGTTAATATCCTCACTGTTTGAATTTGCTTCTAATAATGGGTCCTATGCTCCATGTCGTACAGTGATATTGTTTGTCCTATTTACCCTTTCTCTTCCCCAGGCGTCCCTTGAGTGCCTTCCCACCTGGAGGGCTCATTTTCGGGCACTGTATCTGACAGTGTTTCTCTGCCATTCGTGGAGTTTTCAATGGCACAGTGTCAGGTAGTGTTTCATTCTATTGTACATCAGGTGGCTATGAGTTGAACCAGACTTGATGGCACCTAACTCCGAGAGCAGATTTCCTGCTGACAGGCATTGTTGTCTCCAGCAGCATTTAGGGAAAAAATGAGGCATTTTTGAGAGTCCCTAAAGGTATCATGGGCCCGAGGCACCTCAGGTACTGCCGAATGGATGAGGGCCCCTGCTTCAGATTTCCACAACATGGTTAAGAAATGTGCTAGCAATAATTGTGACTGCCAATGCACATTCAAAAAGGTGTCTGGGTAAGGCCATCACTCCGCCTCTCTCTGACCTCAGCCAAGGTGCCTCCTCCTCAGCTTGTCTCTTGCTGGAGTCTGCGCTCCTCCCGTTCCCTTGGGTCCTTAGTTCATGATCCATTTGCAGCCTTGCGTCACTTATTATAGGAAAGACCTACACGGGTATTTTTTTTTTTTTTGATCATAGTGTGCTGGGACACTAGCTGGAACATCTGTGACAACTCAGTGTTCTCTCCCATCTCAGATCTGCAGTGTATCCTGACTTTCCTCCCCTTTGGTTCCTCTAAGCTGGTTTAGGTGCCTTTTGCCCTCTATGGACCCCCCAACTTCAGTGTTAACTTAAAGTACAATCTCAGTTTTTCTTTCAAAATTCTCTCCTTAAAAACATTAAATGCACATACTAAGCAATAATAGCCACTCGTCACAGCTGACATGAGTGACTTAGGTGAGGAGGGACTGAGGTCCTAGACTGCTGGTATCTGAGTCAGGGCCACACACTGCTTGTTAGATGTCTGATCTGCTTGGAGCTTGTGCTCCTTCAGCTTTGGTTTAATCATGTGCAAACTGGATAGACAGAGCACTCACGCCTCACTCATGGGTTGTGGTGAAGTTTCATTGCGTGGATGGTGCAAATGTATCACAAATGACCCTATCATACAGCCTCGCGTTTTCCATTTTAGACACTTTTACTTATTTTTTTTAATTCACAAGAGCACAAGAGAGGACAGGGAGGTATTCATAGACTGTGGTAGAATGTAATGAACATAAAATATTTTCTTGGGGCCATGGGGTTCTCTACCTGTTTGGGATTCGGTCAATCAGGCTTTGCGGGTTGCTATACGCCTGAGCCCTGTGCCCAGATGTGTGCAGCAAAGTGTTTCATTGTTCTTTCCTTTTCTGTTTCCTCCGTCTTTCTTACTTCGGGTCCGAATCCAGGCAGCGAAAGGGGCAAGTGACTGGGTTCTGTGCAGCTGATAGCCAAATACTGCAAAGCACCAGGGCCTTTCCATGCTCAGATTCACCATGAACACCACAGCTGCCTCCATCGGTGGGCCACAGGCTTAAAAGGTCTGCCTCTTCAAAGCAAGTAAATTGGAAAAAGGATAGCCTTTTCAATAAATGGTGTTGGGAAACATGGCCATCCACCTGCAGAAAGATGAAAACCGACCTGCATCTCTCAATATGCACAAGAATTAACTCAAAAATGGATAAATGACCTCAACATAAAACCAGAAAATTTAAAACTAATAGAGGATAGGATAGGTAAAACACTCCAACATATAGGCATAGGAAAGTAGTTCCTTAATAGGACTCCAAATGCTCAAGAAATTGCAACAAGAATAGATAAATGGGATTACATAAAATTAAAAAGCTTCTGTACAACAAAGGAAACAATGAACAGAGTCAAGGATATCCCCACAGAATGGGAAAAATTTTCGCATCCTATACATCAGACAAAGGTCTAAATACAAGAATTTATAAAGAATTTAAGAAAAAACGAGCCAAGAAAACAAATAACCTGATACACAAATGGGGAAAGGAACTGAACAGACAGATCTCCAATGAAGAGGCCCGTAAAACCATGAAATACATGAAAAAAATGCTCAATATCCCTAGCCATTAAGGAAATGCAAATTCAAACAACTCTGAGATTCCACCTTACACCAGTAAGAATGGCCAAGATCAACAAAGCAAATAACAACAAATGCTGGCGAGGTTGCAGAGAAAAGGGAACACTCTTACACTCCTGGTGGAGCTGTAAATTAGTCCAACCACACTGGAAATCAATATAGAGGTATCTTAAAAAACTAAAAATAGATCTACCGTAGGACCCAGCTATAACACGATTGGGAATTTACCCAAAGGGAGATGTGTCATCATACCACAGAGACACCTGCATTTCCATGTTCAATGCAGCACTTTTCACAATAGCAAGGATATGGAACCAACCAATGTGCCCATCAACAGAAGAATGGATAAAAAAAACTATGATACATATACACAATGGAAACTACTCAGCAATCAAAGAAAATGAAATAATGCCATTTGCAGCAAAATGGATGGATTTGGAGAAAATTATCCTAAGTGAACGAACACAAGCTCAGAAAGAGAAATACCACATGTTCTCACTTATATGTGGGAGGTGAATCAAAATTATAAGAAGGAAAAAATCCTATGTGGAGATCAGAACAAATAAAAAAATTTAACAAAAGCTAAAGTCGACCTATTGGAGAAGAGACAATTTGGGGAATGCAAAAGAAGGAGGGAGAGATCTAGCAAAAGGAGGAAATCCTGGGAGAGGAGAGGAAGAACAAGGAGGAATGAGGAATGGGGGAGGGGTGGACCTCAGGGTGAACAGCCCAACTTTCATATTCTTAGAAATAATTATAATAACACCAATAATACCAAAGAATGGTAATAATATAGATGGGCTAGAAAATGCATGTAATAGTACCGACAATCTAAAAAGAAAGTTCACTACAGAAAAAGTTTTGATCTTAAACACAACTGGAACCCAAGGATATATACAAAAATATTACCATACAAAGACAAGCAAATGGAAGATAAGGCTTTGGTGAGGGGGCGGGACGGGGGGAGGAAGTGCACAAGATGGTAAGGGGAAATTTATCTGTGTAATGTACAATAAAATGCACATATGGAAACGTCCCAATGAAAAGCATGTCAGAATGAATCACATTAAGGTGTACATTAAAAATTTCCAATAGAAAAGGTCTGCCTCTTATATTTGCTGCCAGAAAGCTGAAACGACCCAATATGAAAAATTTTCAAATAGCTACTTAAAGTTGAAAAAGAATATAATCCCAATTCAGGAAAAAAAAAAAAAAAAAGAATCGTGAGTTGTCCCACCTCAGACAGCAACTGCAGCTCCTTCCCCCTGACGGACTCCAGAGGGTTTTTTTTTTTGGTGATGGATCCTGTTAGGGTTAGGAGTAGGGGTGGGAGGCTGCGGAGTTATGAGGCCCTGTGGTGGCCACAGTGTCCCAATTCCAGCAAGCCTCCTATGCCCAGATATCCTGAATTTCAAATGGAGATGTTTTTGGCAAGTATGCCCTTGTGAGAACTCTCCTCGGATCACCCCTGATTTGGTTTTCAACCAGAGCAAATCCCGAGCTTGTCCCCTGTTTGCTTGTCTCGATAGCACTCCATTTTCAGCGAACATCGGTCTCTGCTGCCTAGGCAAAGATACTTCCTTTAGACTAGACGATTCAGCCAGTGATTCCTTTTCCCCAGGCTCTTCTCTGTCCCTTACCCTGCGAACATCGGTCTCTGCTGCCTAGGCAAAGATACTTCCTTTAGAGTAGACGATTCAGCCAGTGATTCCTTTTCCCCAGGCTCTTCTCTGTCCCTTACCCTGACTTGATGGCACCTGACAACAAACAATGTCCTTGTACTCATTCCCTGCGAAGGTGTCTGAAAACCCAAGGCCCTTGGCTAGAGTGCAGGTGGGCGTTGACTGAAAGGTTCTGTGCACTGGGGGCTGGGAAGGCCTCTCTGGTGGTGTGGGAGACCTGATGGCTAAGAGGACAGTGAGGAACATAGAATATCCCACTGCATTTACAAGGATGGCCTGCCTACAAGGAAAGTGGAGACAATATAAAAAGCAAGATTTCAAGGCAAAGCTGCGAACTCACGCCCGACATTTTACCTGCCCCTTGCGAAGTACCAGTCAGAATAGATGTTTGTGACAGAAAGACAACATCCTCCTGGGATACCTAATCAGCAATGGGACAAAAAGAATGCTGCAAGTAGGGCAGCAGCAGGTGGAGTTGGAGAGCAAGAGCTTGGCGCCAGGTGGTGCAGGGCGGGTAGGGGAGGAGACAGGCCTGGCAGTCTCCAGGACAGGACGACAGAGTCTGCCCACAAAAGCCTCCTGCCTTTTCAGCCTTGGTCACCTGCTCACCAGCTTTAAGAGCTTGACCTTCTTGCTGCCTCTCCACTGGCCTCCACTCCACTGCTTTGACACCACTTCCAACCTCGTGCATTTATTTTCCCTCAGTTTTTCTGTGCGGTGCACATTGTACCAAGCACTGGGCAAAGCGGAGGCCAGACCCAGTAGTTCTGATGTCCGTAGTTGCCTTTCAGGAGAACAATATTGGAGCCAGGCACCGGGGCACATGCCTACAATCCCGGGAACTTGGGAGTCGGAGGAAGGATGATCACAAGTTGGAGCCCAGAGGCTTCCTGCATGACTTAGCAAGGCTGATATAATATAATATTATAATAAAATAAATATAATACAGATAATAAAATAAAAAATGTTCTGGGGCTACAGCTCCGTGGTACAGTACTTGCAACGTATAGGCAAAGCCCTGGGTTCTGTCCTACAATAACACACACACACACACACACACACACACACAGAGTAAAAGAAGAAAAGAAAAAAGCAAACAAAGAAAAAGAAAAATGCAAACAGCATTGCAATTCAGTCACTCTCTTCCCACGCCCTCCCACCCCACACACTAGACAGCGTCTTCCAGGATGTAGAGCCTAGTGTTCTACTGTGGCCTGGGTGCTGGGGTGAGGCTAAGTGGGGATGGTTTGGCCTCCCTGGATATCTGAGCGACCATGCCCTCTCTCCAGGCACCAGTCCAGGACTTGACCTAGTCCTCAGTCCCTCAGGGATCTATTCCACTCCTGGACATCACTCTGAGCAGAAAAGGCAGTCAGGGTAGAAATCTGCCCTTCTGGACCTTGTTCTGGTTGTTGTTCAGTGCTGTCGAATTGTGTCTGACTTACAGCGACCCTCATAAGGTTTTCAATGGCACATTGTTTCGGGATTGCCCTGGGAGTGGGTTGCCACATCCTTCTCCCATTTTTGCGGTGCTGGGAATCGAACTCGGGACCTCAGAGACTGCAGAGTGGCGCTCTACCAACTGAGCTAAATCCCAGCCCTTCTGGATCTTACTCTCATCATTTTGCTGTGGGTTATTGTGTGCCCTGCGCCCACCTGAATAATAGGATATTTTCAGTTTTCTTTTTAAAAAGTCCTCAGCTAGTCAACTATTAAGTCCTTGAGTGTTGCCTGCTTTTTCCCAGGACTGGGGTTTGAGCCTAGGGCCTACGGTTTGCTTTTGCAAACTTTCTACCACAGGCCTGCACACCCAACCCGTTTTCTACTTTTTATTTTGAGACAGGGTCAGATGACTTATGCAAACTGCCATTAGCCTCAGAGTAGCATCCTCCTGCCTCTGCCTCTAGAGTTTCTGGGGTTACAGGTGTGCTCCACCTGCACCTGGCTCTCAACACAATTTTTTCATGTTTGTGCACACTGATGTTCACATCTATAAGATGAAATCGTTTGTACTAGACCATTTTTTTCAATACTTGGGGGGTGAATCCAGAACTTCACACATAATTAGCAAGGATTCTACCTCTGGGCTTCACTCACAGCCCATTTTTTATTTTTTATTTCCAGTCAGGATCTCCCAAATTTCTGCAGGCTGCCTCTGGCCTTGAACTCATGGTCTTCCTGCCTAAACCTCCCAAGTTCTGCAATTATAGGCATGGCCCAGGGCACCTGGCTTGCACTAGACCATTCTGAGGAATCATGCTGGCTATCCTGTTAGTCCACAGCTCTATCACTCTGTGACTGAAATAAGGTTGGGGGGTGGTCATAAGAAGTTCCTCTTTTTAAAAAGACTACATTTTCCCCATCACATCCTATTAAAATAGCCCCACCTCCCTCGAAACGCTTCTGTCCAGGGCACCCATTCAAAGTAGCTGGGAACAAAGTTGTCCGTTCATGTTCCTTCTTTAAAATAGGTGGTGGTGGTGTGAGGTGCCATCGAGTCTGGTCCAACTCACAGCTAAAATCTGTACAAGAGTTCGAAAGGCTCCACAACCCTGAACCATGCCGGGCATTCTGTCACTGCCTCTGGGTTATTCCTAGGGTTTTGAATGTCTGATTGTCTCTGGATTGCTTCGGGAGTGGGCTGCCAGGTTCTTCTCCCGTTTTTGCCTGCTGGGGATGGAAGCCAGGCCTTCAGAGAGCACAGAGCGGCACTCTACCAACAGAACTAAATCCCAGCCCAAAATAGGTGTAAGTGCCTAGGATGGCCCAGATACTGTTCTGAATACTTTCTGAATGTTAAGTCTTTCTTGTCAATTACACACAAAGAAGGAAGGCCCACACGCAGCATGATCATTATTATTTGTAATAAGCGCTGGGCAGGATATCGGACGTGGACTCCCACGGAAAGAGAATGGATTGCCAAAAGCCTGCATGTTTAAAGTCAAGGGGAACACTGAATTTCTTTGGTCTCGTCAGCCAGAATGATCTGCAAACCCAGCGCTAGGGTCCAGCGCCTGTGGTTAGAGGACCATGGCGGGCTGGTTTTTCAAGAGACTCTGCAGTAACTCGGACCCAGCACCCCCCCGCCCCCCGCTGATCGTGTCTGCTTAATTCCCACTCTGCCCTCCGTGACAGCTGTGAAATATGGACGGTGAGGCCACGAGACGGTCTCCCAGTCCTCACACACGGGTCGCGGTGGTCAGTGTGAGTTCTCGCCCTCTTCCCTGCTCTCTCCGTCACTGTCCCTGCCTCTGGGTCCTCGCTAGGGGAAATAGCCAGGGCCCCGGCTGGCGTTCTCTTCTCCCCACCGAGCCTAGAGGCCCCTGTGGACTGCGCGGTCCTTTGTGCCCCGCCCCCTGTTGGGCCTTCGTCCTCTTGGCCACGCCCCGTCCCTCGTGCCCAGCCAAGCCCCACCCACCGCAAGTGGCGGGAAGCAGCCAGCCAATAGCAGCGGCCGGAAGGCGAGCGCGTGGGCACCGCGTCCCTAACGGCCCAGGCTGCGAGGCCCGGGCTGCATTCCTGAGGTGGCGGTGGCTGGGGCCGGACGTGGTTCTCGGCGCTGCGGCCATGGCCTACCAGTTCTACTACTGCGACCACGAGTACTTCCACCTGCACGACCACGACGTGGAGTTCCTGGCTGACCCGGAGCCAGGGCCCTCGGCGGCGGCGGCGGCGGGCGGCCCCCTCGGGGAAGGAGCTGGCGGCGTGGCTTTCGAAGTGAAGGAGGAGGACGACGGGCCCCCCGAGGGCGGCCTGGCCCCGGGGGCCGACGCGAGCCCCGGAGGCCCTGAGGCGGCTGCGGGGGCCGCGGGGGCCGCGGAGGCCGACGACGCCGTGGTCCCTCAGCGCGGGCGCGGGCACGGGCGGCGGCGGCGGCGGCGGGCCCACCAGCCCCTGACCGTGGAGCAGGTGGAGGAGCTGGAGAGCATTTTCGAGGAGACCCAGTACCCCGACGTGCTCATGAGGTGAGGGCGCGCCCCGGGCCCCGGCTCCTTGCCCCCCGCGGGGCCTCGCTCCTGCCCCCCGCTTCCGCTCTTCCCCGAAGGCCGCGGGGGCTTCCTGGGCCTGGGGGGGGGGGGGGGGGGGGGGGGGGGTGCCCTGGAGACGGGGACCGCGTCCTCAGGCGGGACCCCCGGGAATCGAGTCAGCACAGGCGACGCGGCCGCAGGTGGCTCTGGTTTCGTTTCGGTTCGCTTTCGAATCGTCGAACGGGACCAGTAAATAATCCACTTACCGTCTAAGCGGCCTGTGAGGTTCAGAGCTCCCCAGGGTTCGGGCTGTTCGCGCGACGCGGTCTCCAGAGCTCGCTTCCTCTTGCCAATAAGTCTCTGTGTCCGCTAAGGAAGTCCCGTCCCCTCTCCCCTCAAGCCCCAGGCCCTGTTTTCTTTTTCGTTCTCGGATTGTGGCGACTCTGGCACCTCCGAGGTAATGCTGTGGGGTTCTCCCCTCTAGTGACTCCTGCTGCCCAGAATCATTTCGTTTGCTTCCTGGCCGTTCCCACATCTTCTTTCGGGGAATGGCTTTGAAGTCTTCTGCCCATTTCTGAATCGGAATGCGGTGTTTTGGGGACTGAATTTTCAGATCGCTATATAAGATGTGTGATTTGCAAATATTTTCTCCCATGCCACAGTTGCCTTTTCATATTCTGGACTATGCCCTTTAGCCACAGCGATTTTTGATTTTGATATAGTCCAATGTGTCTTTCACTTATGGCTTCCTGCTGGCTTTTTTCGTAAATAAAGTACTGTGGGAATCAGAGTTAGGAAAATGAGGTCCTGTCATGCAAGTACAGTGCTATAGCAATCCTGTATTTTATAATTGATAATTTATAAACAATTTTATAATTTATAATTTTTGAACTTATTATTTAAACAATGATAAATAAATAATTAAAAGGTATAACTTTATAAATTATAAACTGTATAATTTATAAATTTATAATTTATTTAAAAATGCACAATTTTATAATGAGTCCATCACAGAGTTTCACATGAACTTTTAAGCTAAGGCACGAGAATTATCTCTCTTGGCTACTTAGTTTTTAACATCACCTTAAATTTTGGGTTGAAGTGAAATCATTTCTAAGGCAAGACTAGTTCTGAGCATTGCGGTTAGGTAAACTTGAGGATTTGTGCGGAGAGATGGTAATTTCAAAATGAGCGCAGAGGTTAGGCACAGTGGCCCCGGGAGGTGAAGGCAGGAGGATCCTAGGTTCGAGGCCAGAGGCAGCTTGCAAAACTTAGCAAGATCCTGTCTCAGGTTAAGAGGTAAAAATGAGCTGGGGGTGCTCCTCAGTGGTAGAGTACTTACAATTTGTGTGCAGGGCCATGGGTTCAAGTCCCCAGTACCGATAAAATAAAACACAATAAAATAAGCACAGAACGTACATGCCACATTGCCTTTCAGCCAAGCCAGGAATCCTGTATATAAGTGCTTTTCTCTCCACAGGCGGGTGATTGCAAGAAACTTGAATATACCTGAAGCCAAGGTGGAGGTGAGTAAATGTGAATAAAAGGATTTGGTTTGGCGGTCCATCTGAAACCCACTTCAGGAGTTGGAAATTTTTCTCCTATGCCTTTATGCGTTGATGTGTCTTTGTTGTCTTTTTATGTTGGCAAAGAAGTGTTGAGATTTGGAGGCTTTCTGGGTGAAAGCACAATTAGCATACTCCACCCAGTGATTCTCTCCTATCACTGGAGGGAACGTGAATTCCTACCAGAAAAGCAAAGCAAAACAACAAACTGCTCTTCCTACACCGAGTGCAAAATGAAATCTCTGTGTGTATCACAGTAGGTATAATTATACACCCAGACAGCACTTACATGTACACGTGTATACCTCCAGTAATTAAAATTCATCTCCTCGATCACAAGTGTGCTTTTGGGGAAACTTATGTGGAGCCATACTGGAGATGGAGGTGACCTTGGAAGTCCTTGAATTGATGGAAGGAGGAGCAGGGTTATATAAGGATAGCACTGAGGGCTATGGACAATCTAGGAATGTTCCCTAGCAATATGATATACCTCTGTCCCCCTGAAGTATTTGCGAGATTAGGAGATAGCTTCTGCTGTGCAATTTAGGATGTGTTCCTTTTCATCAATATGGTACCTGTTCAATATGCCAACTTGTCCCTTTCTGCTTGATTTCAGATTTGGTTTAACAACCGGAGAGCCAAATACAGGAAACATCAGAGGCGAATGATGCTCAGAGATGCACCCCTTGGCTTCCTAGACTTCATTTTCATGGTGGAGGTGGAGGAAACCTAGAGTGCCATATTTCCCTGGGAACCACACCTGGGTGGGCAATTTGGTGCTACCAGCACCTTGACCACCCATGGTGCCCGTGCAGCACTTATCTTCTCAGCACTTAGGTTATCAATAAAGATTTTAAATCTCAACATGTTTGTTTTTGTGTGTTTTGTGGCCATAGTGGGATAGGAGTGGAAACGATTCAGGAAAGAAACAGAATGATGAGGTGGTCTCCTCTCATGAGGTGGCGTCATTGAGTCTCCATCAGTAGGCCCTGCACGCACCAGAAGTTTCCCAAGTACAAGGGTGTGTTTTTGCTGACCCATCCATTGCTCTAAGGGCTGGGATTTAGTTCAGTTGGTAGAGTGCTGCGCTGCAGTCTCTTGAGGTCCCGAGTTCGATTCCCAGCACTGCAAAAATGGGAGAAGGGCCTGGCAATCCACTCCCTAAGGCAATCCTGAAACAGTCAGCCATTGAAAACCCTATGAGGGTCGCTATGAGTCGGATACCGACTCGACCGCACCTAACAACAACAACAATCCATTGCTCTCTATGCTCACCCCCACTCTGCACCCTGGGAACACAAATACGTGCTCGGACAGGCAGGGCAAGTCCCTAGGGAAGGAACAGTGTGTTTCAAACAGGGCCGTGCCTCATCCGTGCTGCTGAGTTCAGTCTACCCTGGATCTGGGAAACACTTCTGAGAGGCTACTCGAGGGAAGGAGGCAGGCGAACACTCATCAGGGCTGCTCCAGCTTCTGTTTGCTGCCTCGCCTTTCAGCAGAGTGTGCAGGGCCCCGGGTGCCATTCTGACCCAGAAGTCCTGGTGCTTCCAAGCACCAGAGGCAATTCTCCCTAGACCAGAGTGACCCTTTTCTGTCTTGCCTGCCCCCAGCACAGAAAGCATAATGTCACACTCTGCCCAAAGATTTTTTTGTCATCTTCCACAGTCTTGAGAGACCCCCACTTATTGCTGATTAAACACTGAAAGGGGACCTTTTACTTCAGAGTCGTTGATAGCAAGAGGAAGAAAGTGGCTCTCTGAGCAATGTTCCAGAGCAATCTCATTGGGGAGAAGAAGTCATGGATCTGATTCCTTCATGCTGTCTTCTTTGGTTGAAACTGCTGGCAGTGAGTGAAAATAAAAAAAAAAAA
>VMDO01032234.1:0-19208 GCA_007922755.1 Pedetes capensis | reverse complement strand
CCTCCTCCTTCTTCTTCTTCTTCACTTTTGCAGTACTGTGGCGCTAAAACCTGGCTGTCACACATGCTAGGCAAGTGCTCTCCCACTGAGTCACACCTCCTGTCCCTTTTTTTATTTCTTATTTTGTGGCAAGGTCTCACCAAGTTGTGCAGGCTGCTTCTGGCCTGGCATCCACAATCCTCCTTCCTCCATCTCCCTAGTTGTTGGGATCATTGGCCTGGCTACAGTGCCTCAGGGGAAATGATTCTTTTGTTTGTAGTATAGTTTCAATTTGTTGCCCACTATTTGGATTAAATTTAAGACCTAAACCATTCAGGTGCTGTGTATTCCATGGCGCCACTCCAAACTTCAATATATCAGTAGTTCCCACATGCCAACTCTCAATATCAGTTAGGGACACCACACACACACACACATACACACACACACACACACACACACACACACACACACACACGAGGAATCCATCCTCCTCCTCCCTAACCAGTTCTGTTTTACTGTTTTTGTTGTTTTGTTTTTTAGACAATCTTACAATGTATCCCAGGCTGACCTTGAGCTCATGATCCTCCCACCGGCCCCTCCTGCGGGCTGAGATTACAGATGTAAGCCACCGTACCGGTGTAATTCATTTTTAGAAAGTGTGGGCTGCAACTCAGTGGTAGAGCATTTTCCTAGCATGTACAAGGCCCTGGGTTCAGTTACCAGAACCACAGAAAAAAGACAATAAAAAAGCACTCTAGGTAATTTTGACCATTACCCATATTTGGAAACTATTAAAATAGTTCTTTGCATCTGTCTCTATCTATCCTGCTTCCCTTATTCTGAAAAAGATATAAGATGTTGAGTTTATTAATTACAGTTATGATATGAGAAGAAAAACCTAATATGATATAAAAAAGGAAAACCTAATTAAACCACACCTGCAGCCGTAGCCCTGTGGCATCCGATCCCGTCAGATCTCAGAAGCTAAGCAGGGTCAGGCCTGGTTAGTACTTGGATGGGAGACCGCCTGGGAATACCAGGTGCTTCAGGCTTGGGAGAAGGACCTGGCAACCCACTCCCAAAAATCAGTCCACCATTGAAAACCCTATGAACAGCAGAGAAGCATTGATATAAGTGTTTGCCCTGTTGTACATAGGATTGCTATGAGTTGGATACCGACTCAATGGCACCCAACAACAACTATTAAACCACACTAGGTCTTGGCTCCTTTAAGACATGGGAGTTTATATTCCTCACTCTCCTGATCTAAGAATAGGATCGCACTCCCTTATCTAGGGAATGCCAGGAGCTCCTCTCTGAACACAGAAGTGCTGCAATAAATTCATCCCCATATGGACATGGCTGGGATTTAGCTCAAGTTGGTAGAGCGCCACTCTGCAGTCTCTGAGGTCCCGAGTTCGATTCCCAGTACCACAAAAACGGGAGAAGGATGTGGCAACCCACTCCTGAGGCAATCCCGAAACCATCAGCCATTGAAAACCCTATAAGGGTCTCAATGAGTCAGATATGACTCAACCACACCTAACAACAACAACATATGGACATAGCCATTGGGATTTGGAAGTTGTTTCTTCAAAGATTTGTAGTAAAGGACTTTTTGCTTTCTCCTTGGATTGGAGACCGTTTAAAGTAACCAATCAAAGAGAAAAACACAGATCCCTTCGTCTACTAGTCTGTAAGCCCTATATAAGGAACAGTAGAGAATAACTTGGGCTGGGATTTAGCTCAGTTGGTAGAGCACTGTACTGCAGTCTCTGAGGTCCTGAGTTCAATTCCCAGCACTGCAAAAATGGGAGAAGGGCCTGGAAATCCACTCCCAAGGCTCTCCTGAAAGAGTCAGCCATTGAAAACCCTATGAGGGTTGCTATGAGTCGGATACCAACTCGAAGGCACCTAACAACAACAACAGAGAATAACTTGGAAAGCACTGCTATTTTGGGAACAGAGACCCTGTTGTTGCTCTGCCAGCAATTAAAGCCCCTTCCTCTAGTTAATGTTGCTGTTTGGGTTATTCTTTCGCTCTGATGGGCCTTGCTTCCTGTTACACAGTAACTTAGGGAACCAACCATTTAAGAAAATAAGTAAAAATACCAATAGTATTTTGATCTTTATTTTCTTTCTTATAATTTTGTATTTTCTAAATTTTTTTTGACCTGTAATATTAGAATAATAATGTTACTGGAGATTTTCAGTGAGTGTAGAGGCAGGTCAGGGGCATAGGTAGAGGAATCTGGAAGCCAAACCCTGGTCTGGGATCCAGCATATAAATGAATTTATACTTGACACAGAGGTTATAGTAGAGCATATGTTGTTGTTGTTAGGTGCTGTCAAGTCAGTATCTGACTCATAGTGACCCTGTGTCCAACAGGTGAAACACTATTGTCAATGCTTCTCTGCTGTTCATAGGGTTTTCAATGGCAGACTGATTTTTGGGAGTGGGTTGCTGGGTCCATCTCCCAAGCCTGCAGCACCTGGTGTTGCCAGGTGGTCTCCCATCCAAGTACTAACTAGGCCAGACCTTGCTTAGCCTCTGAGATCTGACGGGGTCAGATGCCACAGGGCTACGGCTGCAGAGTACAGCATATGGAATAAGTTTATTAAAGATAATACACCATTAGGAAATAATTACAGAGAAGACTGAGGCACCTGGAGAAGCTTAAACCTGCAAAGGAACTTAAAAGAAACTGGATTCCCCAGGTGAATCTAGGCAAGGATATTTCTATTTCCCAGGGAAAGGTAAAGTCAGAGAAAATAGAGTTAAGCAGGCTTCTAGAGGGAAAAGTACTTTAGACAGAGAAGATGGCATGCCCAAGAGAAGGGAGAGGCCAGCACACGGTTGCTAGATAAAGAAGAGGAAAAAAAAGGCAAGAACAGAGAGGAAAGAAGAAGGAAGAGAGACAGAGCAGCTGCATGTTTCTCCTAGTTTTACTAAAACTAGGGCATGCCAGTGTGACTTCAGCTCTGTGCGCCTGGCTCTGAATGCCCAACTGACATGGGCCTAGGGTCTTTGTTTTATAAATGGCTCAGTGGCTTGGATGGGGGTGGGACTCATTTGAAAATGTCCTTCCAGTGTCCCCATATCAGGGCAGAAAGGTAGGAGCCATTTTCAATCCCCTTTTCCTCCATATCACCTGCTAATGCTTAAGCTAATCTGCCTATCAATAATAACTTTTGAAAAGAGTAAACCTAGCTGGCTGCAGTCTCTGAGGTCCTGAGTTCAATTCCCAGTACCACAAAAATGGGAGAAGGGCCTGGCAATCCACTCCCAAGGCAATCCTGAAACAATCAGCCATTGAAAACCCTATGAGGGTCGCTATGAGTCGGATACCAACTCGACGGCACCTAACAACAACAACAAACCAAGCTGGGAATGGTGGGGCAGCTTGTAATCTCAGCTACTCACGAGGCTGAAGTGAGAGGATCAGAAGTCAGAGGCCTGTCCAGGCTGCATACTGAGACCCTGTATCAAAATTTAAAAAACATTTAAAACAAAAAGTTGATCTGGGAATGTAGTTCTGCAGGATAGCACTTGCCTAGAATACCCAAGGCTCTAGGTACTCCTGAAAGAAAGAGAAAGAGAGAGAGAGGGAGAGAGAGAGAGAGAGAAAGAGAGAGAGAGGGAGAGAGAGAGAGAGAGAGAGAGAGAGAGAAAGAGAGAATGAGTCCAGTCATTTGTCAGAGGTGATTTGGATTTGTTAGAGGTGCCAGGCTTGTATTATATTTTATACTTGATGAGTTATCAATTAATCAAGTATTTTGATTTTTAGGACCCTCCATTGCCACAGAGGAACAGAAAGGAAATTTTTCACGGCTAGGACTCTACTGTTTACTGGTAAGATATAAGAAAGTCCTCTAAAGTTTTAACAGTTCTTCTTCTCAGGGTTCTTCACCATTCTCCTGAGAAATGACCTCCATTATACTTGTTGTTACATGCCATCCAGTTGGTGTATGACTCATAGTGACCCTATGTAGGACAGACAAAACACTATTGTTAGTGCTTCTCTGCTATTCATAGGGTTTTCAATGGATGATTGTGTTTTGGGAGTGGGTTGCTGGGTCTGTCTGCCAAGCCTACAGCAGCTGGTGTTCCCAGGTGGTTTCCCATCCAAGTACTAACCAGGCCCGACCCTGCTTAGCTTCTGAGATCTGACGGGATTGGACACCATAGTAGTACGACTACAGGCCCATTATACTTGTTGTTATTGTTAGGTGCTATAGAGTCCATCTCATAGTAGTGATATTATATTAAATATGAAAATGGCTTTCCTTATTCAATTGCAACCTGAAACTGGAATTTAGCAATTAGAATCATAGAATGACTCTGGGCTGCAAGAATCTCTCAAGGTCTAGTATTCCAACCAGCAGTCACACATGGCCCAGGACACAATGAGTTTATGGCCAGTAGACTGCTGTCCTCTAGTGGTGAAAGCTGCTCATATACTTCAGTTTTCAAAAGTGTTTAACCTCAGAATCATCATTTATAAATTATTTTGCACCGCGGATTATCTTGACTATGACGATTTCAACGTGTGTGTTTGTGATACTATCACATGATAGCAATGCTGAAACTATTAGCTAGTGATTTGAACAAAATGACGATGGCTAAGGCTGTCAACGCTCATTACGTCGCTCTTTCTGATACACTATTTCAAATGAAACAGCTTCTCTCTGATCTACGATACTCCTACCGTTAAGAAATTTTAAAGAAATGAATGTGACCATGTTAGCTATAAATTGTTCCTTTTCACACTGGACAGTGTTATAAGCCAGTATGATTATGTGTCCAGAAATAGCCCATTGCTACCAAGTAGTTACAGCCTTTGGCAACAGAACAAAACAGAAAGGATTGAGATAAATTTTACTACCAGATTTGATAAACAGAGTATACCTAGAAAAAAGTCAGTCATTTTGAGACAAGTCACTCTTAAGAGCCTTATTTGAATGCCAGGCTCACTCCTGTAATCCCAGTGACTTGGGAGGTGGAGGCAGGAGGATTGCAGGTTTGAGGCCAGAGGAAGCCTATGGAATTTAGTGCAACCCTGTCTCAAAATAAAAAATAAAAAACTGGGCCAGAGGTAGAGCCCAGTGGTAGAGTACTTACAAAATTTGTGGGTTCAACCCCCAAGTACTGAAAAAAAAAAAAGCCTCACTTGAGCTCAGTGAAGTTTTACAATCCTATCTTGGCATCCCCCAAAAGCCTATATATAATTTTTCTTTAAAAATGCTGCTTTTATGTACTTTTCAAAGACTTTATGCATATACTGTCTTATTTTCACTTGGTCCCTCAAGAGCTCTGCAAAGTAAACAGGGAAGGAATTATTATTATGCTGTTTTTATGGTCCAGGAAACTGAGGCACAGAGTGTACACAGCCAAAACAGCCTCAGAAATGAGACAAGAATCATGGTTGTTTCAACTTTTGTAAAATACTTTAGACTCTTAAATCTAGTTTCTGGCTGAACACTTTTTATTTCAATGCCCCACCTACAGGCTCTTAGATCCAACACATCTGTGAATCCCATAGTTAGTGACATTGCCTTTTTCCCAGCTGTCAAACAGGAAACCCAGGAGGGCTCTGGGATGCTTCTTCCTCCAGATCTGCTTCCAATCAATGAGTCCCACTGATCTTCCCAGCTCTCCTTTGAATCCTCCTATACCCTTGTATTTGTTTCCTAGGGCTGCCATTGCAAAGAACCACAAACTGGGCGGCTTCAAGCACGAAAATGTACCTTCTCACAATTCTGGAAGCAGAAAGTCTGAGATCGTGGAGTGGGCAGGGGTGGTTTCTTTGGAGGGCTCTGTTTGGCTCATAGCTGACCATCTTCTCATGCTATATTACTTACTTCTGCATCACTGTGACCAAAATGCCTGACAAAACAAGGAAGGAAAGGTTTACTTTGGCCCACGGAGGGTTTAGTCCATGTTGCCTGACCCTCTGCATTTAAGCAGAACAGTATGGCCACAGAAGTATAGTGGTGGAGGAGAGGTATTCACATCACAGGGGACCAGGGTGCAGGGAGGCAGGCAGGAAGCAGCCAGGGGTAATAGCCCCCCAGAACCCCCTTCACCCCATGACCTACTTCCTCTATCTAGGTCCCACCTCCCAAACTTTCCAGAACCTCCCAAAACAGCGCCACCCGCTGGGGACCAAGTGTTCAAACATATGAGCCTATGGAAGACATTTGCAATTCAAACCATAGCACGTGGTGTTCCCCACAGTACCTGTCTTTGCTTGGATTTTCTCTCCTTATGAGGACACCAGCCTATTGGATTAGGACCCACCCTAATGATCTTTTTCAAAGTTAGGTAACTCCCAAACTGTCACGTTCTGAGGTTTGAACATGAAAATTGGGGAGGGCGCAGTGCAGCCCCTAGCACTTCTGTTGCATTTCTGAATTGCTGGAGCGTGGCCTCCCTTTCGCCCTTCACTCTGCAACTCCTTTCCTGGGGTCTCAGCTCCAGCTCACCGTCCACTCTGCTCACAGGGGGATCCTTCCCATGTGCAAGCTCCCAGGCTTCTCCTTCCTCATGGTAGCCCATGTTCCCTCTCAGGACAAGGGAGCCCTCGGGGCCCTGGCTCCCACCTTCTCACGGGCCTGTTTGCCTCCACACTTCCGGTCTTGCCCTTGACTCCATGGTGCTGAACTGCTGCGTGACTGGGCTCTGCCGTTTCCTGCCTCTGCGCCCTTGCTGATGCTTTCACCTGGAGACCTCTCTCCTCCTCAGCTTGCCTTTTCTTCATCCTTCAGAACTGATGCCAAGGGGAGCCTTTTGCGATCCTTGCAGATGGATCACAGCTCTGGCTCCCAGACCAGAGCGAAGTGCATGCGTGTGGACCTCGGAGCAGGCTGAGGATCCACTGTGTGCAGATGGTGCTAAGAGTTCCTGTTGGCACAGTCTGTTAAAGAGGTGCTGATCCAGGTCTGACGCCAGGAACTCCCTGCCCCAGCAGGCTGTTTCCCACCCCTCAGGAGGTGCCAGCGACCCAGGACCAGGGATCCCATATGAGCCCCATAGGCAGGCAAACCTCTTCATGACTTTACACAGATAAGCCAGTTTTTTCACATTTATGGCTGACAATTGTGCATTTTTATACATTTTGACTTATGCTCCTACTTGTGAGGCTGATGCTAACTCATGAAGATACTGATGGTTCCTCCTCCATCTTTCTCTTTCTCCATGCCAGCTGGTTGCAGCCCCTAACTTAGGGGAGGTTGTGGCAATGTGGAAACAGAATAGGTGTCATGGTGACTTTGTAGGACTCCAGTTTTCTAAATTATGGTTTAGTCCATAGTTCAGGTAAACCTGAACAGTTTCAGAGAAATGGCCCTGCTTTCACACGTTGCCCAACTCCAACCTCATTCTATTACTTGGCAGTAAAGAAGAATGAAATCATGTCATTTGCACCAAAATGGATGGAACTGGAGAACATCATTTTAAGTGAATTAACTCAGACTCAAAAAGAGAAATATTGTATGTTCTCACTTATATGTAGGAGCTAAATCTAACTTAAAAGAAAAAAATTTTTACATCTATAAATATATAAAAATGAACAATCATACTTATCTAAGGGTGGAAAATACAAGTGGACCCGATGGGGGGAGGGGGTCAGTGGGTGGGGCTGGAGGTTGGGAAAGGAGACAAGGGGAGGGGAAAATGCAGAGGGGTAAAGAGGGAGAGGAAAGCCACAAAATACAGAATGCAACCATATGAATATATAAAAAAAGGGAAGGAAAAAATCAATGAGTGTATAACCCATGATTGCATATGATTCTCATTGCATATTAAAATTCCTACTTTTTCTCTTAAAAAAAAATAACGTCATCTAAACACTTCCATACTAGCATCTTTGCTGGAGACTTATTCTTGCTTCAACATGTGATTACTGTTAATGATTTCATTTATAAACATCCACTGCCTGTGTAAGGCAGTGTCAGGATGGGCTGCATCCAGCCCCCAGCCTTGTGTTATGATCAAATGCTACATTTGTGTTTTTGGCTTCAGACAATGTCATATTCATCTTTGTATTCCCAGAATCCAGCAACTTGCTGCACATAGAGTAATATTCCCAAATTATCTGCTGAAAATAAAGTTGACATAATCACAGGTAGGTGAGGAGAGGGCAGGGACAACCAAATAACTGTTTGATGATATCTTTGTTAAGAAGCTTTAGTTAAGGGAGGCACAGGAGTGGAGGAAAAGGCACAGGTTGAAGCAAGATTAGCCATGAATCCACAGTTGTTGAAGCTGGATGATAGGAATGTGGACTGCGTTAATTGTGTTCTCTATGCTTTTAAATCTGTACTTGAAACGTTCTCCAATAAAATGTAAAAACCAAAAACAAACCCACCTTTGTTTACTGGAAATGCTATTGTGATAATGAACTAGGCTGTCATTTCTGCTGGGGAAAGCTTATTTACTTTCCATTTTGTCACAGTGACCCTTTCTTTATGGGAGCAATGGCAGTGACATCCACCTCTTCTGGGGAGAGGACCACATGAGGATGTCGCCTGCTGCGGCTGGTCAGCCCTTGAGGTGGGTCCCCATTTGAGGATAAAACCTCATTTAGCTGAAAGAGGGGACAATGTAGTCACAAAGTGGTTATTGTTACACGTCACTGTTGGGCTCAGATTCTGTTAGCAGATTCATCTTCAATGATGGGATGAATAAGGGATTGTAGAACTGATGGCATTGTCTGAAATGACAAGCCTGAAAATTTCCATTGCAGGGCGATGGAAGTCATGGGATTTGATACCAATACAGCCATTCAAACTTACAAAGAAGAAAACAACATACAAATAAGAAATAGGCTTAGGATTTTTGTGAGGAATGCAGAGTAATAAAAAATAAGTACCTGATGGGTACTATTTGGGATAACATCCAGCATGCCTGTCAGTTTGTCATGCTGTGGGGCTTGAGTGTTGCTGTGATGGTGAAAGCTATGCTACCAGTATTCAGATACCCACGGGGCCACCCATCATGGACAGGTTTCAGCTGAGCTTTCAGACTAAGATACACCAAGGAGAAGGACCTGGCAGCCTAGTCCCAAAACAATTAGCCATTGAAACCTCTATAAATAGCAGAGAAGCACTGTCAAATCTACTGCCTGAAAATGAGCCCCCCCCAGGCTGGAGGGTGAGTCAAGAAATAACTAGGGAAGAATTGCCTCCTCAAAGTAGAGTCAACCTTAATGATGAGAATGGAGTAAAGCCATTGAGACCTTTTGCTGATGTGGCACTATTTAAAATAAGAAGAAATATAGTGGCTGCAACAATGGCTCGGAACATAAAAAGATTGTGTGCATGGCACAGTGTTGGGTAGTGTTTTGTTCTGTTGTACATAGGGTCACTATGAATCAGATCTGATTGGACAGCACCCAATAATGACAACAATTTGGGATGAAGAACATTATGATGGCATATAAACAAAAGTTAAAACGTTGGGATATGATGCTACAATATGGATGAACCTTGATAACATTAGGCTAAATGAAAAAAGTCACAAAACACCATATATTGTGTGATTGTCCTTTCTTTCTTTCCTTCCTCCCTCCCTCTCCCCCTTTCTTTCCTTCCTTCTTTCTTTCTTTCCTTCCTTCCTCTTTTCTTTTTCCTTTTCTTTTCTTTTCTTTTTTTTCTTTTCTTCTTTCCAATACTGGGGAGTTGAACCCAGGGCCCTCCACGTGTTAAGCATGTGCTCCACCATTAAGCTGTACCCCAGCCTCTTTTATATTTTTTATTTTGAGACAGGGTCTTGCTAAGTTCACAATCTGCCTCTGGCCTCAAAGTCGTGATCCCCTTGTCTCAGTCTCCGGTGTTGCTGGGATTGCAGGTATGCACCACAACACCTAGCTGTATTATTGTATTTCTGTGAAATGACTAGAATCGACAAGCGACTGAGGGTGTAGTTCACTGGTAGAACTTTTACCCAGAATAGATACATCCATGGGAAGAGGAAGAAGATTAGTGTTGTTAAGGGCTGGACAGCAAAGAGAATGGAGAGTAATGACTAATGGACTTGGGGTTTGTTCTAGGGAGTAATGAAAATACTCTGAAACTATGTTGATGTTTCAAAATTCTTTTAGCATGCTGAAAACCATTGAGTTGTACATTTTATATTATGCTATTTAATTTATTAATTTATTTTTTGATATTAGGAGACTGAACCCAGAGTGCTCCAGTACTGAGTTGCACCCCAAGCCCCTTTTTTTTATTATGAATTTTTAATTTTGAGACAAGGTCTTGTTAAGTTGCATAGGCTTCCTCTGGCCTTGAACTTGCAATCCTCTCGCCTCCACTTCCTGAGTTGCTGGGATTACTACAGGTGTGCTCCACCATACCCAGACAAGTTGTACATTTTAAATGGCTGAAGTTTGGGGTGTGGAAATCATATTTCCATGAAGCTCTTCAAATGTTGGAGTATTAGGATATGAGGACTCATTAATTTGTCTTGTTGCATTATGATGTTATTTATCACATCAGATTTGTCATAAACTATAAAATTTATTTTCACTCATAGCAAAAATCCGGCAAAGATACGTCACATTTACCAATGTGTTAGTTAGCTTTCTATTACTATAGCAAAATACCTGTGATGAGCAAGTGATAAAGAAGAAAGGTTTATTTTGAATCATAGTTGCAGAGGTTTTAGCCCATAGTCTCACAGCTCCATTGTTCTGGGGCCAGTGGTGAGGCAGGGAATGCTTGGTAGAGCAAATCTGTTCATTTCATGGCAGCCAAGATCTAAAGAGAGAAGAAAAGGAGGGGCAGGGGTCCCAGCATCCCCTTGGAGGGCACACCCCCAGTAACCTAAGTACCTCTTACTAGGCCCCACCTTTAAAGTTTCCACCACCTGCCCATAGTGACACAGGCTGGGGACCCAGGCTTTCACACATGGGCCTTTGGGAGACACATATCTAAACGATAGCAACCAATGATAATGAACATTTACTACAAAATTGTTTCCAATAACTTTCAAAATAGAAGACTCTCAAAATTAGATGCAATCAGATTTTTGCTAAGCCCTTCACAAACACTTGACGTGGAGTATGTTTTGATTTCCTAGCAGGTGCTGGAGCAGACTGTTGATGCCAACTTCTCTCTTTCCTCTGTTGTTTGGTCAAGGATTGGTTGGCAAGCATAGTTCTCATGCCAGTTGGTTATCCAGGGTGGGAGAGCAGTGGTCCTTAACCCCAAATGGGAGTTAGAATGTTCTCCCCAATTACAGCAACCACCCAGTCATTACTTGTCAGTAGTTTGCATATAGTTTTGTCTGGTAGCAAATGCTGTTGAGTTGCCTATAGTCTTTGGATATCTGTAACCACATATCCAACTTCTTGAACTTCTATTTCTTCCTTAGAAAAACAGGCACAATGATAGTACTTGCCTCAAAACACCGCCGTGACCATTCCAGTGCTGGAAAGGGGAAAGTACTAAAAGGCCTAGAATCTTGCTGAGCCATAGTAAGGAAGTGCCCAAAGAATGGTGTGGGCATGTTAAAGGGAACAGGAGCTAGCTGGAGGACCTTTCATTGGTCCAAATGAGGGCAATCTGAACATCAAAATAAATGAGTAATGAAGCCAGGGATGGTGGCACACACTTATAATCCTAGCACTTGGGAGGAGGAGGCAGGAGGATCATAACTTTGAGCCAAGTCTAGGCTATATAGTGAGACCTCCGTCTCAGAAAACCGTAAGTAAATAAATAAACAGTGTATAGTAAATCATAGAGGAAAACAGGAATATGAGTCTATATAAACACATAAATACATGGGTTGTTGTTGTTAGGTGCCTTTGAGTTGAGTAAAACTCATAGCACCCTATGTACGACAGAATTTATTTTGGGATAGCATCTCACTAAGTTACACAGGCTGACTCTGGCCTTGAGCTTGCAATCCTCCTGCCTCTGCCTCCCAAGTCACTGTGATTACAGGTATGCACCATCATGCCCGGCTTAAATCTCCAATATTAAAGGAACCCTGTTACATTTTCCGTCATGAGAAATCTGTATATGGACCAGGAGGCAGTCGTTCAAACAGAACAAGGAAATACTGTTTTGTTTAAAGTCAGAAAAAGAGATGAAGTCTTTGAAACATTATCCAAAAATGTGCCAGGTACACAATCTTATTTATGTTTAAGCCCATTGTTCCAAGCACTGTATCAATCCATCTAATTCAGGGTCTTCCTTTTTTTCCACTGACCTGCCACTCTCCCAAACATAATATCCTTCTCCAGGGATTGATACCGCCTTGACACCTTGTCCAAAATACATAAGACACAGTCTAACCATCCTTGCTTCCAAGGAGCACTCTGGTTGCTCCTCTTCTAGGATGGATCTGTTGGTTCTTTTGGCAGTCTGTGGTATATTCAATACTCATCTCCAACACCAGAATTTAAAAGCATCAATTCTTTTCCTGTCTCCCTTATTCAACGTCCAGCTTCTCACACCAGAAGATGCAACTGAAAGTACTATGGCATGAGTCACACACACCTTCATGTTCAATGTGATATCTTTACTTTTGAACAGTTTAAGGAGGTCTTTTGTACCAGCTTTTCCCAATGCAATGCATCTTTTGATTTCTTGACTGCT
This sequence comes from Pedetes capensis, assembly GCA_007922755.1. Classification (NCBI taxonomy): domain Eukaryota; kingdom Metazoa; phylum Chordata; class Mammalia; order Rodentia; family Pedetidae; genus Pedetes; species Pedetes capensis. The sequence continues at coordinate 6,620 of VMDO01032234.1, read as the reverse complement.
GATCCCATGGGTGTTGGTTGTAGAACAATTAAAACAAGATCCTGGACAACTTTAATCTTTTCTCCATTCATCATGAAGTTGCTTACTCACTCAGTTACAGGGATTTTTGTTTTGTTAATGTTGAGGTGCAATCCATACTGAAGGCTATGTTCCTTGATCTTCATCGGTAAATGTTTCAAATCCTTTCACTTTCCGTAAGCTAAGTTGTGTCACCTGCATAACACAGGTTGCTAGTGTGTCTTCCTCCGATCCTGATGCCATATTCTTCTTTATAAAGTCCAGCTTCCCAGATTATTTGCTCAGCGTAGAGATTGAAGTGGTATGGTGAAAGGATCCATCCCATTTTTCTGACTTTAAACCAAGCAGTATTTCCTTGTTCTGTTTGAATGACTGCCTCCTGGTCCACATACGGATTTTTCATGGAGGAAAATGTAACAGGGTTCCTTTAATATTGGAGATTTAAGCCGGGCATGATGGTGCATACCTGTAATCACAGCGACTTGGGAGGCAGAGGCAGGAGGATTGCAAGTTCAAGGCCAGAGTCAGCCTGTGTAACTTAGTGAGACCGGTATCTCCCAGGCCAGGGGAGCCTCCCTCCCGTAACCTCCCATAACCTCCCATAACCACAGAACAGTCTTCAAGACCAAGGGCCAGGGAGGTCAGCTGAGGAACCACTCATTTTATCCCAGAGAGGCTGAACACTGCCTGGAGGGATGGTACAAGAGATCAGGCTGGGTTAAATTTAAACTGGACTGGGCATTTATTTACTTCCTCTTAAAATGATCAACTAAATTATAGTCAATTCAAGGATCTATATTTTCTCTATGCACTTGAGTAATACTTGTTATTAGTCCCAGAGAGTCGGGTCCAACTCATAGCGACCCTCACAGGGTTTCCAATGGCTGATTGTTTGGGGAGTGGATTGCCAAGTCCTTCTCCCATTTTTTGTGGTGCTCAGGATTGAACCTGGGTCCTCAGAGAGTGTGGAGCAGTGCTCTATCAACTGAGCTAAACCCCAGTTCAAGATGTTATAGATGTGTCTAAAATTCTTTCAAAAGCCAAACACTCTGTCACTAGAAATGTGTGCATATATACAGAAGCCTGCATTTCAACTCCTTGGAACACATCCACCTGATGTAAGTCAACCCCAACTGTAGTCTGAGAAGCAACACTGAGTCAGCTCTGCTCCCTTTTATACAAAACAGTCTGCATGTGTCTGAAGGCAGTGAGAAGTCAGAGCCTACACCTGTGTTACCTCTTCAGTAGCCTATCACTAGCTGTCCCTGTATGAATCACTCCCAGCTGCTCAGAGAATGAAATCTCTGAAGGGCAGATATTTGTGTCGGCATAGTCACCACTGTACTCTGAGCACCTGGTTCAGTTTCAATGCGTGTTGAATGAATAAATGTCCCAAGATCCTCATATACTTGTCATATAAATTGTTATCATGTTCTGTATTTATATTGAGTTTTTAAAAACTCAACTGCATGACTTCGTGTGCAACTGGATATGATATGAACATTTCTTCTTTTTTATAAGTCAGCATGGTGGTTGGTTGCTATCTTTTGGATCCCTCTCCTATTAGATCAACTGTCCCTTCTGGCACCAGTCCATAAATAATGCTGAAGCTTTGTCTGGGATAGGGATACAAGGCTGGAGAGGTCAGATAGGACTGGCAGGGAGTCATAAGCTTTTAGAACAGAGCTGTTGTGAAAACTTCCTGAAGTCACCAAATCAGGTGTCACTTTAGATGTAACTGGTTTGAGGGATGGCCTGCAGCCATAGTCCTGTGGCATCTGATCCCATCAGATCTCAGAAGCTAAGCAGGGTTGGGCCTGGTTAGTACTTGGATGGGAGACCACCTGGGAACACCAGGTGCTGCAGGCTTGGGAGACGGACCTGGCAACCCCTTCCCAAAAATCAATCTGCCATTGAAAACCCTATGAACAGCAGAGAAGCACTGACAATAGTGTTTCCCCTGTTGTACAGAGGGTCGCTATGCATCAGATACCAACTCAACAGCACCTAACAACAAAAACAACAATTTGAGGGATTGGATAACTTTTGCTTGGCATAAAAATGGGAGACCTAGGAAGAGATTCATCCCAGCTGGCATGGTGGGAAAATGATATAATAGAGTTGTGAACCTTTATTAGCCAAGGTTCTCCAGAAAAACGGAGCCAACAGTGTATGTGTGTAGAGTCAGCATTCATGGATTCAACTAGCCACGTATCAAAAATACAATTAAGCCTACCCCCGCTGATCTCAGAAGCTAAGCAGGGTTGGCCTAGTTAGTCATTGGATGGGAGACTGCCTGGGAATACGGGTACTGTAGGCTTGGGAGAAGGACCTGACAATCCACTCCCAAAACAATCTGTCATCGAAAACCCTGTGAGTAGCAGAGAAGCACTGACATGGTGCCAGGTATGGCACAGCATCTGAGAGTATTTTGTTCTGTTGTATGTCGGGTCACTATGAGTTGGACCCAACTGGACAGCACTTAACAACAACACCACAATGTTTGCATCAGTACTGGACATATACAGACTTTGTTCTTTATTTCCTAACAGCACAGTGTAACAACTATTTACATGGCATTTACCTTGTATTTGGTGTTATAAGTAATCTGTTAGGTGCTGTCAAGTTGGTGCCCGACTGACTCACAGTGACCCTGTGCATGACAGGTGAAACAATATTGCCAGTGCTTCTCTGCTAGTCATAGGGTTTTCAATGGCAGATCGATCTGGGGAGTAGGTTGCTGGGTCTCTCTCCCAAGCCTACAGCACCTGTGTTCCCAGGTAGTCTCCCATCCAAGTACTAACCAGACACGAACCTGTTTAGCTTCCAAGATCTGATGGGATCAGATGCCACCTTGCTATGGCTGCAGGCTTATAAGTAATCTATGTTGTTGTTGGGGCTGGGATTTAGCTCAGTTGGTAGAGCACTGCGCTGCAATCTCTAAGGCCCCAAGTTCAATTCCCAGCACCGCAAAAATGGGAGAAGGACCTGCAATCCACTCCCAAGGCAATCCTGAAACAGTCAGCCATTGAAAACCCTATGAGGGTTGCCATGAGTCAGATACTGACTCGGCAGCACCTAACAACAACAACAACAACAACAACATGTTGTTGTTATTAGGTGTCGACGAGTCAGTGTCCGACTCATAGCAACTCTGTACAACAGGCGAAACACTATTGTCAGTGCTTCTCTGGTGTTCATAGGGTTTTCAATGGTGGATTAATTTTTGGGAGTGGGTTGTCAGGTCCTTCTCCCAAGCCTACAGCACCTGGTGTTCCCAGGTGGTATCCTATCCAAGTACTAACCAGGCTTGATCCTGTTTAGCTTCCAAGATCAGTCGGGATCCGATGCTACAGACTACGGCTGCAGGGAAATAATCTATAGATCACTTAAAATACACGGGCAGGTGTGTAGGTTACATGCAAACATTATGTTATTTTACATGGGGGATTTAATTCTCCATACATTTTGGTATTCAAGGAAGATCCAATCCCTGAAAGATATCAAGGGATAAGAGGGAGGGAGGGGGAGAGGGGTAAGAGAGAAAGGTTGACTTTTGGGAATTGGTTCACATGGTTGTGGGGGCTGACAAATCCAACATCTGCAAAGTGGGCTGGTAGGCTGGAGACCTAGGGAAGAATTACAGATCGAACCCATAGGCAGCATCCTGGGAGAATTCTCTCTCCCTTGGGGAGGTCAGTCGTTTTCCAGTAAGACCCTTAACTGATTGGATGAGGCCAACCCACATTATGGTGGGAAGAATTAAATGTCAATCTTATAAAAAATATCTTCAGGGAAACATCTAGAATAGTGTCTGACCAAATACCTAGGTATTATGGCTTAGCCCGATTGACACATAAAATTAACCATCATGAGTGCTACCTAGAAAAACCCAACACAGAACAGCTGGGTCTCTCCAACAGGTCAATCACAGCAAAAGTCTTTTCCTGAGGATTCACGTGCCTGTACAGTCTCCTTGGAACATGATGCCTTGTGCCTACCCTCCTTACTATCTGGTCTCAGGATGCCCTTCTCTAACCTTTCATCCCTCCCCACTGGAAAAGGTCTACTCATCTTTCACAGTTCAGATCGAATGTTAGCTTGGTGATGCTTTCATCCCACATCCCATCCTGGAGGTTAATTCATTCCTTGTACTTTGTGCCAGTGCTATTTTAGCTTTTTTTTTTTTTTTTTTTTCCTGTACTGGGACTTGAACCCAGGGCCTCACGCTTGCATGCTCTGCAAGTGCTGAACCCCTGAGCTGCACCCCCAGCCCTTTTTTTTGTTGTTGTTGTTGTATTTTTACTTTTTGAGACAGGGTCTCACTAAGTTATGGAGACTGCCTGTGGTCTCGAATTTGTGATCCTCCTGCCTCTGCCTCCCAAGCTGCTGGGATTACAGGCATGCACCACCGAGCCTGGCTTGCTATTTTAGCATTTATTACATTGCCTGTGCTTCAAACAGCAGATTGTTGTTGTTAGGCACCCTCAAGTTGGGTCCAACTCATAGTAACCCTCATAGGGTTTTCAATGGCTGACCGTTGGGATTGTTTTCAGGAGTGGATTGCCACATCCTTCTCCCTTTTTTTGTGGTGCTGGAGATCGAACTGGGCTCCTCAGAAAGTGAAGAAGCAGCACTCTACCAACTGACCTACATCCCAGCCCCTAAACAACAGATTAGCAATGTGGGTAAAAGGATAGATTCTGATGCCAGACCTCTTAGATTTACTTCTTCACCTCAGCAAGTTACCAACCTCTCTACACCTTAGTTTCTTCATCTGTTAAATAGATGCTAAAATAGTACCAGCCACCTGGGTTTGTAATGAGGATCTAATGATTTATTATGTGTAAAATTCTTAGAACAGTGTCCCAGGCTGGGGATGTAGCTCAGTGGTAGAGTGCTTGCCTAGCACACACAAGGCCCTGCAAAATGGAAGACAAAACCAAACCAAACCAAAACAGGGTACAGCACATAGGACTCACTCAAAGACTGGTAGTTAATTTCGTTCTTAGTGATATCACTGCTATCTGATTTTTGTGTTATGTGGCAAGATTAGATGCTTCTGAAGGACAGGGACATTATCATATTCTTTGCACCCTGCCCCAATACTGAATGGAACAGGCCCAGGGTCTGTAGACACTCACTGGAGTATGTTGTTGTTAGGTGCTGTCGAGTGGAGTCCGACTCATAGCCACCCTCATAGGGTTTTCAATGGTTGACTGTTTCAGGATTGCCTTGGGAATGGATTGCCACGTCCTTCTCCCATTTGGCGGTGCTGGGAATTGAACTCGGGACCTCAGAGACTGCAGAGCAGCGCTCTACCAATTAAGCTAAATCCCAGCCCGTTCACTGGAGTATATGGTACCTTATACTTGATGAGTTCTCTGCTCTCACCATCATCGCCCATTTAAACCTCATAACAATGCACATGAAGTTATTCTTACCTTCATTTTAAAAATAAGCAAACGGAGAAGTGAATTGTCCAATATTACACACAGCCGGCAAGTGGCTGAATCTGCACCTGCAATTCCCAGGTCATGAGAGAGAGGGGCTAGTATGTTGGGATTCTGGAGATTTCTGGTCCAGCCACCCCCTTATTTTCTATATCCGTCTTACTGCTGAGAACAGGGACATTACGGAGTGAGAAGGTTGCAAAAAAGTGAGGTCCCCATTCACGCTACAGACTGCTTTAGAAAGGGTGTGGGAGAGGGGGCTGTTAGTACAAGATGTCCTCGGCTGTGACCGTGGCCTCTTCAATTTTGGTCTTGATCTCAGGGAGAGGAATTTGACTGATCGCCACCGCAACCAAGTTTGCCGCATGGGCCGAAGCGCTGGCCACGCAGATCCAAAAGGATTCTTCAAAGTGCTCTTCCACCACGACGAACTGAAAGAGCCTCTCCTGGAAGTTGGCGATTCGTTCCGTCAGGTCGTGAAACTTCACCGCGGCCATGAAGCTGCCGATCGCTAGCGCCACGGCTCCACCTGAAACCCAAAAGATCGCCTCACTCACCGCTCCTGGCTGCACTTGCAACGTCCTTATGTGAGGTGGCATTTCTGTGCCACGTGAAACAAACTCTCTTTGGGTTGAAAGAATTGGCAGGGCAACACAAATTTTAATCTGCTTTTAGAAAAAATAAAAAGGCAGCAGATAACCTACATGGGGTGAGGGGTGAGAGGCAGCCACGTGTGGGAAAGAGAATAAGATTTCTATCAGACTGACTTTGAATCCCAATCCCTCCCCTTCCCCAGGACCATGCTTTCTAGGGGAGCCATATTGGGAGCTCAATCTCTACACCTCTTAGGAGCTATGTAGACTCTGCATTGTAGACGTCAAGGCTATGTGGGAAGAGATAAGAAAATCATACTCTGAGGGTTGAAGTTTCAACCTTTGCCTGCACTATTGCTATGTTCTTTCAATATGTTCTTCTAAGGCTGAAGGGGGCTGGGATTTAGCTCAGTTGGTAGAGCGCTGCTCTGAAGTCTCTGAGGTCTGAGCTCGATTCCCAACCCTGCAAAATGGGAGAAGGATGTGGCAACCCACTCCCAAGGCAATCCTGAAATAGCCACTGAAAACCTTATGAGGGTCGCTATGAGTCAGACTC
>VMDO01032233.1:0-19222 GCA_007922755.1 Pedetes capensis | reverse complement strand
TTTCAAAAAGGAAATTCCTCCTACTATACTAGCCATTCACATTTAATGATATTGATATTTGTTATTGATAATAATATGGAGATTTCTGATTTGGTGGATAAAAATCACAATAATAGTAATTAAACATAACTGATTTTCTTTGACTTCTAAAATATTTCACCTTTTTCTACTATTTGATTGGACAAGGTTTAATGATTCATTCAAAGAATTTTCCCAGGTCAATTTTCTTGTGTTCTTCATCGAAGAAGTTTTTCTCTACCTTCAATTCATAACTTTTTCTAGCTAATGCAATTTTATCTGATACCTCTCAATGCTTTTAGTTTCTTATATTGGTTCAGAAATGATGTCATAAATAGAGCTAAAGAAAGACATTTCAGACTTTTTAAAGTTAAAGCACACCTTATGACAAGTTCATCTTATTTTTAATATAAAAGATTTTAATTTTTAAAATGGTCATATTTATGTATTTTAAATTATTTGATTAAATATTTTTTGTTTCTAAAGTAAGGCTTAGTGCAACTGAAAAAATAAAAATAATTTATGGTTTGCAATTTCAGTGTGTAACTGTATCCTGAGAATTCAAATTATGTTATTATGTAAGGCCCACTTCTTAGTGTAGAGTGTTTAGTGAGTTGATTTTCTTTCTTTCTTTCTTCCTGTACTAGGGATTGAATTTAGGGAAGTGCTTTACCACTGAGCTGGACTCTTGGACCTTTTTTATGTTTTTTATTTTAAGACAGAGATTTGCTAAGTTGCACAGGCTCTAGCTGGCTTCAAATTTGCAATCCTCCTGCCTTAGCTTCCAGAGTGCTGGGATTACAGTCACACACCACAGTGCCCACTCTCTTTACTGTTTACATAGGGACATTTTTCTTGTCATTAAAGATACTTTTGTTAAGTTTTCTATTATAGTCTGGGCACCTGAAGGAATCATGTTGTTGTTGTTGTTGTTAGGTGCCATCGAGTCGGTATCCGACTCATAGTGACCCTCATAGGGTTTTCAATGGCTGAGTGCTTCGGGATTGCCTTGGGAGTGGATTGCCAGGCCCTTCTCCCATTTTTGCGGTGCTGGGAATTGAACTCGGTTCCTCAGAGACTGCAGCGCAGCGCTCTACCCACTGAGCTAAATCCCAGCCCGAAGGAAGCATAGCCAGGACTAAAAATAAAATTTGGTATTCATAATATATTATATTTTCTTCCATACTGCCCTTGATTTAGTTTTTTTTTTCTTTAGGCAAAAGTTCTCACCAACAAAACATATGTTCTGAGAGGTTGACTTATACAAGTGTTTGAGCATCATTTATATTTCATGTTCTGTGCCAGATGCTGTGGAAATAAAGAAAAAATAATCTCTTTTTTATACTACTTTGGCCTAAAGCAGTAAAATTTGTAAATACCACCATTTAGAATAATTTTTGATATATTTAATAATAAGTATACATTGTGCAGAAGTCCTGCATGGTGTAAATCATTAATTATGATCAGGGTCATAGAGGTATAGTTCAGAGTTTGGAGCAATATTGATGGAAGTACCCAATAAGACAAAGGACATGTGGTTACTTAGGGAAGATCATGCCTCGTGATGACAAACTGGGCTATCCTTTTCAGGAACCTTAAAGAGGTTCATCACTGTTGAGAGGCAAAGTTCCAGAGGAGCAAGAGCAGGAAAGAAATAAAAATGCCAGGAAATTCCACAGTCTTTTAGAATGGAAAGCTAAAAGATGTGTTCTTTATCCCACAGGAAATGCAGCCATTGAGGGATTTGGAACAAAGCAAAGACGTAAACAAATTGCTCCTTTGGAAACGTGTTCATATGACAACATAAGAAATAAAACTGGTGGGAATTCTTGCTAGAGAAAGACTGCTTAGAACGTGTACTAAACACTAAAGCTGGTTACAATAGGCGATAGGAAATGGAATTAAATAGAAGGCAGACATAAATATTGGGGATTTTGAGTGAAAATTTAAAAAAAAATGGTTCAGGTGATGGTTTGATTTCATTTCTAGGCCACTGGCTGAGACATGATGTTAACAATGAATACAAAAAAATAGAAGACTCTTATACCCAATCCTTCTGCCATTGAAAACCCTATGTACAGCAGAGAAGCACTGACAATCGTGTTTCTCCTGTTGTACAGAGGGTCGTTATGAGTCAGATACCGACTCGACGGCACCTAACAACAACAACAATACCCAATCCTGGGAAATGAATCCTGTTAGTGCTCACAAAGGTGCCAGTAGGCAGTCGAATGCCAAATGAATATTTCTGCACAAGCTTTCTCAATGATAACTCACTTTTTCAGAGGAAAAAAAGAATTAAACATGAAAACTCAAATTTATAATCATTGGCATAAAGAAGTATTCAAATAAATATTAAAAATCTGCAAAGCTATCTAGTGTCTTCCCAGGGGCCACTGGGGAGAATAAAGCTTAGTGAGAGGCTTGTCTTCACTTGACTTTAACCTCAATATCCCTACAAGATAAATTTTTGTAATGGAAATTCTGATTATATTCTACCTTGGTTGAAAAACTCATTTTTTTTTCATAGTGCAAAATGAAATACAAACTCTTTGGCACTTCAGGCTACATCATGGCTTTCAAATATTATCTCTCTCTAGTTTTTTTCCACATACCATAGTACAAATGAAAAACAAGCTATTCTTGAACAGCCAGTTAATCTTCTTTCCCTGACACTTTGCCTTTAATTTAGAATGCAGACTCCACAAATCCTCCACCAAAATCTACCTTTAATATGAGCTTCGTCTTCGAACTTTCTTAATTTTTCCAAGTTGTATTATTTATTCCATACTTTCACACCACATAGGGACTATTTCTGCCTGATTATTTGGACATAATTAGGTACTTGTTATGATTTTTATAAATTTATATTTTTTTCACTAGTATGTTGAAATTTCTTTTAAGGCAGTTTGTACTTTTAATTTTATTGACATTCTTTTCAATACTTTGCCCACAGTATTTCTCAAGAAATACTTAAAGTAATGAAATAAATATAACATGCATATATACAAAATTTTGCCTTAATTTAGATACAAGTGCAGTTAAGATATACATTAAATCAACTTCGTGAAATCTTGAAATGGAAATATTTATTTTATAAGTACATGAAAACTATTAGACAAAATTATTTCCCACCCTCATCATCATATCTATTAAAATAAATTTGAAGGATTTGCTTGATGTAAAGATTATTAACATATTAAAATTTATAATGGGATTGCATTCAGGGTGATAAAAAGCAATACCATAAACAATGAGGTTGTGTTTATGAACTTCATTTAAAACACATTTTAAAACTAAAAACACACTGTGTACATGTTGTCGTTAGCTGCCATCAGAGTCCAACTCATAGTGACCCTATGTACAGCAGATCAAACCACTTCTTAATCATGTGCCAGGCACATGATCTTATTTATGTTTAAGCCCATTGTTGCAGACACTGTGTCAATCCATTTGGTGGAGGGTTTTCAGAGATCACCTCAAAAATAGGTTTAATGCATTAGACACAAATGATAGGAGACCAGAAGAGCTGTGTTATGACCATAAAAGATATCATTCAAGAAGGAAGCAAAAAATTCTGAAGAAGACAAGAAACAAAGAAAAGACCAAATTACACGTCAAAAGAGACAGTCTTTCTTGCCCTTGAACGTCGAGCAGCTAAAGTAAAGGGAAGATATGATGAAGTTAAGGAACTAAACAGAAGATTTCAGAAGGCAGCTTGAGAAGACAAAAATAAATATTATAATGACATGTGCAAGGAGCTGGAGGCAGAAAATCAAAAGGGAAGAACATGCTCTGTGTTTCTCAAGCTTAAGGAGGTGAAGAAAAAATTCAAGCCTCAAGTGGCAGTAGTGAGAGATTCTACAGAAAATTTTAAATGATGCAGGAAACATCAAAAGATGATGGAAGGAATACACAGAGTCATTATAAAAGAAAGAATTGGTAGATGACCAACCATTCCAAGAGGTTGCACATGAAGAGGAACCAATGGCATTGAAGGCTGAAGTGGAAGCCGCCTTGAAAGTGCTGGCAAAAGAGAAGGCTCCAGGAATTGATGGGATACCAATAGAGATGTTTCAACAAACAGATGCAGCACTGGAGGTGTTAACATGTTTATGTCAACAGATTTGGAAAACAGCTACTCGGCCAACTGATTGGAAGAGATCCATGTTTGTGCCTATTCCCAGAAAAGGGGATCCAATTGAATGTGCAAACTATCGGGGAATACCATTAATATCGCAGACAAGCAAAATTCTACTAAAAATCATTCAGAAGCGACTGTAGCAGTATATAGACAGGGAATTACCGGAAAATCAAGCAGGATTCAGAAGAGGGCGGGGAAACAGGAACATCATTGCTGATGTCAGGTGGATATTAGCTGAAAGCAGAGAATATCAGGAAGATGTCTCTCTATGTTTTATTGACTATGTAAAAGCATTTGATTGTGTGGACCATAACAAATTATGGATAACACTTTGGAAAATGGGAATAGCAGAACACTGACTTGTGCGCATGAGAAATCTGTACATGAACCAGGAGGCAGTTGTTCGAATAGAACAAGGAAACACTGAGTGGTTTAAAGGTGAGAAAGGTGTGCGTCAGGGGTGTATACTTTCACCCTTTCTCTTCAATTTATACACAGTGCAAATAATCCGAGAAGTTGGACTTTATGAGGAAGAACTCGGCATCGAGATTGGAGGAAGACTCATTAACAACCTGCATTATGCAGATGACACCACTCTGCTTGCTAAAAGTGAAGAGGATTTAAAACATTTACTGATGAAGATCAAAGGTCATAGCCTTCAATATGGGTTTCGACTAAACATCAACAAAACAAAAATCCTTACAACTGGGTCAGCACGCAACTTCACAATAAATGGGGAAAAGATTGAGGTTTTCCAAGATTTTTCTTGCTTGGCTCTATAATCAACACCTATGGAAGCAGTAGTCAAGAAATCAAAAGACGCATTGCTCTAGGAAAAGCTGTGGCAAAAGATCTATTTAGAGTATTGAAAAGCAAAGATGTCACATTGAAGATGAAGGTGCGTCTGACTCATGCCATGGTATTTTCAGTGGCATCATATGGTTGTGAAAGCTGGACATTGAACAAGGGAGACAGAAAAAGAATTGATGCTTTTGTATTGTGGTGCTGGAGACGTCTATTGAATATACCATGGACTGCCAAAAGAACCAACAGATCTGTCCTAGAAAAAGTGCGACCAGAGTGCTCCTTGGAAGCAAGAATGGCCAGACTGAGTCTTACATATTTGGGGCATGTAGTCAAGAGAGTTCAGTCCCTAGAGAAAGACATCATGTTTGGGAGAGTGGCAGGTCAATGCAAAGAGAAAAACCCTCCACCAGATGGATTGACACAGTGTCTGCAACAATGGGCTTAAACATTAATAAGATCGTTTGCCTGGAAGAGAATCGGGAAGTGTTTCGATCTGCTGTACATAGGGTCACTATGAGTCGAACTCGACTCGACGGCACCTAACAACAACAACAACAAAATAATTGCATATGTGCACTATGTTTTTTAAAAATTATATATATGACATTTTAGAAAAATCAGTAGTTGAAATGAAATGGATAAGGCTACATCATCAGAAGCTGGAAAGTAAATTATTGATAAAAATGGAAAGCTCTGCACTGAAATCATCCTTATAAAATTTAAACATTATTCAACATAAGATGTTTATTCACTAGGTTTTTCTTTGATTTCAAGTTTACAGGTAGATGGACTAAGTAAGCTGATATTGCCTTATCAGGTAGTTCAAAAGGCATTGTCTGTGCCAACATATATTATGAACCCTTTCTCCAATTCCAAAGAAGTGCTCCTATATCTCAAAAGATAATACCCACAGAAACCTCTAATTTGTGAAGCCCTATATCTAAATCTGAAAACTGGAAATACAAACATGTTAAGATAATTTTTCAAAAATTAACGTATATATTGTGCTTTGGTGTTATTCTGAACTTTGATGATTTCAGCAAAATCCAACTTGTTTTACTTAAAACAAATTAAAGAGTTTTACTTTATCTTACCTTTTTAGTTTATTTTCTAATCATAGAGATAAACTGTTCATTGTTCATCATCAGAGAACATAGAAAAGTGTACCCACACACACATTCCACACAAACCTCTTAACTTCATCATTAGTTATTTTATATAGATTTACCTAATCATGAGAACATCATGGGTGCTATTATTATAATTAAAAAATATATAAGTAAACATTTTAAAATATTAGTATTGAAGTGTTAAATATAAACAAATATTTGGGCAATTCTGAGGTTGAAAACTACTTGCAAAAACATCTATGAATCCCTAAATCCAGGCTATATTCATGTATTTCTTAGTTATGCTTCAAAAATTCAATCGAGTTTAGAAAGGTATGCCATTACTACTACATATCATTGTAGAAATTCTAGTGAAAATTAAGTATTTTAAGAGAAAATTGCATTACAGGTAAAGGAAGCCTTTATTTTTATTGCATTTTCTTCTGGATTTTCTTTCATTAAGATAAGACAAAGTTTTCTTTTACTTTTGAAACTCTAGTTATATGAACATTTAGGTTTAGTTGTAATAAAACTCCAATGTCGTAATATGAACACTGCCATAATAACTAATTAACACCTTAACACATATAAATATATATGTTTATATTTATATAGATGTCTACAATTATTATAAGGTTTGTAAATTGTGTGACCATCACAGGAAGTTGCAAAAGGAGCAAGACAGACATTTTTACTATTTTTATAATGAACAAACTAGATTCTGTCAAGGGTAAAGTTAAGACAAGATGTAATATCTAAGGCAAAGCAGAAAGCTATAAGCTAAACTGTAATACAACTTCAAAACATTACAAATTTTCAGAACTAATTTCTCCTATGAACTCAATGTGCTACTATCTGGATTTTATCTTTCCTATATTTCAAGCTTCTGTCAGTTTACATTATATAGGTTTAGAGGCTGTCAGAACAGAATGAGGATAGATATAGATTGAAAACCGGACATGTCAATAAATACTAAACTTGGAACACATTAATAAATTTTAGAAAAATTTAAATTTAGATTTACTTCCTTATGGAGAGATTTCAAAACATTGAAAGTGTATGTCAGAAATAACAGATACTCTTTGTATCTAAAATGTTGTTGACAAAAAAGATATAAGATTAAACATATAATTTAACTCCCAGCATTATTACAGCCATGATTGTAAAATTTAAGTACTGCCAAGTGTCTCATTGAAACCATTATTGCATTCCACTGGAATTTCTGAAAGGTTAGAAAAACAGTTCCTACCTAAAGCTTAGGAATGTGTCATATTTTAGCAGTGATGTGTAGATGATCACATTTTTCTTAGGATTCATTTTAAGTTGTTACTCATGCCAATTTCCTCTTTGTAAAAAATGATAAAAGCTATAAATGTGTTTTTAGCATATTAATTTTTGCCATCCCCTGTGTTTGGTCAAGTCATGTAATGAAGCAGGTTCTCCCCACTTTCCCACAACAAAACATATGTAGAAAGTTTTGACCAGCATCGTGCACTGTGAGGAATGTATTTAAGCTTTTAGGGACCAGAGCTTGGTGGACTGGAGTGTAGGCTGCTGGGGCAGAGACTAGCTGAAGGAAGAATTATCTTAGCATATTTTTAACCTATCTAAGATTTGTTATTGATGTTGTTGTTGTTAGGTGTCATGATGTCATGTCAGACTCATAGTGACCCTCATGCTAAATTGTATTTTATATTTAAGGATGTCAGATTTGGAATTTTTCAAACAGATAATTTGTATCAGGCACAGATGTCTAGTAACAGCGTGAGCAACTGAATCAGTAACTGGATAAGTAACTTCCTCCTTCTGTTACATAGTTTTTATATCTGTAAAACGGAGATGATGAAGATAGTTGTTTTAGATTATGGCCTGGTGGTTATCCCAGAATTTCTTAGGAAAGTACTTGTCAATACTGATTCCTCAATGCATTTAGAGCTACTGCTTTTTCCATTCCTCTCCTACCCAATTCTGTTATAGTGGCAACAAACTTTGGAAAATCTGCTACAGGTGCATGAAGAACTCATACTTAGAAATGAATTAAGTCTAGGAAATAGAATGTAAAATACAAGTGGGGTACATTTCATTGAGGTCCAAATGAAGTCTGTTTGATGGATAAGAGGATATGCATCTGCATTTCAGCTAGGTTTAGTCCGATTTGTTACTCATGACTTTGGTTCTAAAGATTCTGCTCCAGGCTTCCACAGGATCTCAGAGTATCTTGAGAAATGATAATCAAATCTTTTTCCACTGGCAATAGAACTTCCGCACTGATCTACCTTTAATACTTTGATAATGTTGCCCTTGTACTACTTATACATCTCAATAAAGGAAATGCCATTCCCTGTCATATGTTCTATTATTATCTCTGTACTTAGTTTATAATCTATGCTGGCCTTTAATGTTTGAGAAGATTTGCTATGTAAGCTTTATGATATTTGCAAAGGGAAAAGTCAATTCAGAGAGAAGAGAGTAGAGGAGAATGTTAGAACTAAATGTAGTGGTGTAATTTAATCTCTTCATTCACAAATAAGATACTGTGTTCCAGATAGGAGACATTATTTGCAGGAAATCACAAAGCTATTAAGTGTCAGAAACAAGTCTGATGCCCAGCTGTTTAATTTCATTGGGTAGTGGTTTTTCTCTTACTCCACATTTGCCTTCCACTAGTGTGTTTTCTTCTAAGGGCAACTGAAATAATATTGTCTTCAGAAAATCTATTATCAGGATGCTGTTGCTGTTGTTAGGTGTCATCAAGTCAAGTCTGGCTCATAACGACCGACCGTCATAGGGTTTTCAATGGTTGATTGTTTTGCAAGTGCATTGCCAGATCCTTCTCCCATTTGTGTGGTGCCTGAGATCCAACCCAGGCCCTCAGACTGTGGAGCAACACTCTACCAACTGAGCTAAACACAAGCTTCTTGGGGATGCTACATCCCCAAATTTGACAAGCAGTAACTAGATCATAGACAGTATCTTCTGGCAATACATTTTCTAAAATTCCAAAGTGAAACAGAGGAATTTTATACATTACCTACACAATTGTAGCCTGCAGTCTTACCACTGTGGTGACCAATCCCATCAGATCCTGGAAGCTAAGCAGGGTCAGGCCTGGTTAATATTTGGATGGGAGACCACTTGGGAACACCACATAGTGTAGGTTTAGGAGACAGAATTGGCAACCTTGGGAGACAGACCTGGCAACCCACTCCCAAAAAACAATCTACCACAGAAAACCCTATGAATAGAAGAGAAGCATGGACAATAGTGTTTTGTCTGTTCTAAGTAGGGCCACTATGAGTCGGACATCGATGTGATGGCACCTGAAAACAATAACAACAACACATTTGTAATCTGACATGAATTAAGTAGTTAAAAATTAATACAGTATCCGCAATAAGAATGGGATAGATGGTAACTGTGAGGGTAGGATCAGAGAAGGCTGAGCAGAAGACAGAAATGAAGCTGTAAGAAACATCTCTGTAGCTACCATTATGTAGTCATACCTTAATACCTATGGGCTGTATTTGTCATTTATTATACATTATTCTCTTTATTAAGCCATTAAACAAATCTCATCCAATAACCTGAATGATCCAATCAGGAGGCTTTATTATTAATTTCATTTTAATGGTCGATATATTGGGCCAAGATGGAGAAATCAAATGACATGCTTCAATTCACAAATATTTAAGAAGTGAAAATGTCTTTCTGACTCCAAGTGCAATGTTCCTCCTATCAATACAGATATCATGTCACAAATGGTACTGGTGGTGTTGTTATTAGGTGCCCTTAAATCTGGTCAGGCTCATAGGGACCTACACACTGTTTTCATTTGCTGATCATTCTGCGTTCATCTCTAGCACCGCAAAAAATGGGAGAAGGAAGTCATAAATGTTCAAATACTGAAAATAAGCCTCTGAGAAGAGTTGAAGATGACCTTTTATTCTTTTCAAAAATGTTATCATGCGTATTTCTAAAATCCTATGTCTCCATCAGGCTATCCCATGTTTATCCTGTAAATGGCCCCTAAACATCTGAATTCCAATGAACAAACTTTCACAAGTTAATTAGGGGAGTGTCACCTCTGACCACTTAGTATGGACATGTGGTCTTCATGGTCTCCCACCCAACATTTATTGCTATCTCAACTGGCCTTTGTTTCTTCTGTTTCTGAAATGTCTCTCTGTAGGCATGCCATGTGTAAAGATGAACACAAAGAGTCACAAGTTATATGTCAAATCAAGATAACAAAGCTTATAATGAAAAAATGTATACACAGTAATAATATTATTCTCCTCCCAAAGAAAATGTGCTTGAAAGCATTTCATAATATTTACGTTTCGTTCTCTAAGTTGTGATTTTCTCTCCAATGTGAAAAAAAGGCAGATAAAAAAATCAATTATATCCTCCTTATATAAAATTCTGTAGAATTTTATATGTACACAAGATGTTAACAATGTTTGTTTCCTGGTAAAAGAGCAATCAGTGGCATTGTCTTCTTCTGTTTGCTTTTGACATTGCCTAATTTTCTAAAGAAAGAACATATTATTATGAATCATATATTACTATGTTTATAACTAGTAATGGGGTGGGGTTTAGTTCAGTTGGTAGAGTGGGAAACATTTACTGATGATGATCAAAGAGCACAGCCTTCAGTATGGATTGTACCTCAACATCAACAAAACAAAAATCCTTACACCTGGGTCAGTATGCAATTTCATGATAAATGGAGAAAAGATCGAGGTTGTCCAAGATTTTGCTTTACTTAGTTCTGTAATCAAACCTGTGGAAGCAGCAGTCAAGAATTCAAAACATGCATTACCTTGGGAAAAGCTGTGGTAAAGGCCCTCTTTAAAACACTGAAACCTAAAGACTTCACAATGAAGACAAAGGGGCATCTGACTCATGCCATGGTAATTTTAGTCTCATGATATGGTTGTGAAAGCTGGACACTGAATAAGGGAGATAGGAAAAGAGCTGATGCTTTTGAATTATGGTACTAGATATGAATATTGAATATACCATGGACTACCAAAAGAACGGAGTTATCCGTCCTAGGAGAAGTGCAACCAAAATGTTCCTTGGAAGCGAGGATAGCTAGATTGCATCTGGAATATTTTGGACATGTAGTCAAGAGGGACCAATCCCTGGATAAGGGCTTCATGTTTGAGTGAGTGGCACAATTGAAAGGAAGACCTTAAACAAGTTGGATTGACACAGTGGCTACAACCATGGTGTAAACATAAAAAAGATCCTGTGCCTGGCACGGAATCAGGGACTGTTTTTTTCTGTTGTACATAACAAAAACAACATCCAGTATAGTAGATGAATAAGACTAAATGACTTAATTCAAGTTATCCTCCTCTATCTTAATTTCCTCTCCTTCTTCTTCCATGTTTTCCTATGAAAAGTTTTATTTTGTTCTTGGCAAATAAATAGTGGAAGGGAGTCATAACAAAACAAGTGGTAGAGTCATGTAAACATAAATATATGTAAAAAATTCACATGGCTAAAATCAAAATGGTCATTTCTCCTTGTTTCCATATTGGTAGAGTGCCAGTCTTCTAATGTTCTAACATTGCTTAATGTTCTAATATTTCTGATTATGATAACAAAATATATAGATTACCAAATGGAGATTGTGCTTTCTCTACAATAGTCATCTCATTGGAACTCTGACATAGTTTTGCTTTGTTTCAAGCTTGTTGAGCTTTTAAGTAGACATTTTATTTGAAAATATATTCTAAACTAAATGCATGCAGTAGAATCACTAGTTTAAATAATTGTATTGTAAAATATCAAAGAGTTACTTGTAGCTGGTATAAAACTACTAACATTCCAAGCACACTAAGATTATAAGTGACCAACTACCAATAGTTTTGTAGTCTTAACAATGGGTAACAAATAGATTTCCTTTGCCAGAACATCTCTATTCATGTATCAAAGGAAAGGAAAAAAATACAACCAAACAATAGCAATGAATAAAATGTAACAGAGAGAGAAGCCTCTACTAACGCAGAGGATAATGAAATTAAAAATAAGTCTGTAGAATATATATTCAGAACTTTTTATAAAATATTGGAACTGTAGTACATATTTTTATTGAATGATCAAGTTTGACAAAGAATATAGGATAAATTAAACAGATAACTGAGTGTGATAATTGTGTGCAATAAATTATATTATCTATGAAATAGAATGGTTGTTGAAAGAATGTTTCAAGTACATTCCCTTATCTTGCTTTTTTCCCCGAATAATCCAGTTTTCTATGACTTCTAGAATAAGATGAATCCAAAACCAAGAAAAAAATGGTTTATTTAGAATATTAATATGTCTTTACAGATAAAGAGGAATCTGAAAATATAATTTCCAAAGTTCTTTCCCTTTCAAAAATTCTAAAGTGAAGGAAATACTTTTTAAGTGATAGAATTTTCATATATAATAAGCACTTCAATTTATAAATTTGTAAAACTATGCAATCCTTCCATACTTCCTTCCATATTGGTAAAGGGCGACATCTTCCAATTAGGTCTTACAGAGTAGAAATCTGGAAGTGATTCAATTCCTGGTATCTCTTCTCTCTCCCTTCCTTCCTATCCCTGTATAAAGTATTCAGCCCATTTTCCCCATGGCTAAAGCACCACATCTGCCTTCCTCATGTAAGACAGAATTAAAGTGGTACCTGGAGCTCTGTGGTGGTGGTTGTTGGATGTCTTCAACTCAGGTCTGACTCACAGTGACCCATGTACTACAGATGAAACACTACCAGACGATGTGCCAGGTATGACACTATGCCAGTGCTTCTCTGCTATTCATAGGGTTTTTGATGGCTAATTGTTTTGTGAGTGGGCTGCTGGCTTCTCCCAATCCTACAACAGCTGGTATTCCCAGGTGGTCATCTATTCAAGAACTAACCAGGCCTGACCCTGCTTAGCTTCTGAAATCAGAGGACAGTACGACTTATAGATGGGTCTATGGCTTGTAGCTGGAGCTCTGTGGTAGTAGCCTCTTAAAGGTATCTGTCTCATATACTTGCATGTTATTCCTATCCAGTTTTTCAGATGATGAATTAAGCAATAGCATATTCCTACTTAGAAATCCTTCAGTGTGTTTTCCTGGTACACAAAATAAAATGCAAACCCACTGCAGTGGCTCACATGGCCTTGTCTGACCCAGCACCTTCCAGGTTCTGTACCTCCTCATGCCTCTTTTGCATCTCCCCTCTCCATGGCCAGCCATGTGCTACCCTCCTCTCGGCCTTGAAAAGTATCCAATCTCTTTCTGGCCTGTAGGCTACTGTGCTGTGATGTCTCTGTGTTTCAAAGTCTATTTTTCCTCCAAATCTTCTCAACACCTCCATTCACCATGTACCTGTTTTCTCCATCTCACTTCCCTTTGCACACTTTGGATTTTATTTAAAAATAGCACTGGTGCATAACAGTAAGCCAGTTCCTCAAAATAGTTAAACACATAATTACTAAATGATCTAGCAGTCCTGCCTCAGGGTATATGCTCAAAACATGAGAGCAGGGATGTGACCAGATATGTGTAGACTGATATTACTAGCAGCTTTACTATGACCAAAAGATAAAAGCAAATTAAATGTTCATCAGATAAAAGGATAATTAAGTTGTAGGATAACATAACATAGAATAGAATTAAGCCATAAAAGGGAAGGAGTTTCTGATAAATAACCTGTATGAATTTTGAAGATATTGTAAGTAAAATCAGCCAGGCATAAAAAGTTTTACTCATGTGCCGTAAATAGAAACTAAATAGAAACTAAAAGTAGAAAGTTGTTACCAAGTATGGTGGGGAATTATTGTATAATAGGTGAAGAATGCCAGTTTGGGATAATGAAAATTTCTTGAAGGTGGATAATAGTGATGATTGCACATTAAAGTCGATAAGTTTAATATGGTTGCACAACAATATAGGCTAAAATTGCCACTGAACCCTACTCTCAAAAGCTGTTAAATTTCTTACACATATATTGTTGTAGTTGGTAGGTGCCATCAAGTCATATTCAGATTCATAGCAACCCTAAGTACTAGAGGTGGCAAATTATTTTCATTGCTGCTCTGCTGTTCATGAGTTTTCAGTGGCTGATTGTTTTTTAGAAATTGGTTACCAGGTCTTTCTCCCAGGTGGTCTCCCATCCAAGTGCTAACTAGGTCTGACCTTGCTTAGCTTCAGAGATCTCATGGGATCAGAAGCTACAGTGGTATCGCTGCAGGCATGCATATGTTACCACAATAAAACTACTTAAAATGATAATGACATTCATTTTGTAATCTGTCTTTCAGTAAAATATTTTCATCTAATAAATTTGTCTTTAATATTTAAAATTAAAATATGTGGTAATTATCATTGTTTACCTGTCTTTTTTAATGTAATTCCTCTACCTTTCCCATATCCATTGGTGAGTGCATAGAAGCAGTAACTTTGGTTTCTCTACTTTCTGATGGTGTTGTTTGGTTTTAGTTCCCCATCGTCCACTTTGTCTCATGCTCAGGGACCAACTAGCACTAGCAACCCTTGAGTCAAAATCTGCTAAACAAATGCATGAAACCTAAATCCCTGGTGCAATGAAATATGTTTTCAAAATAAGCATTTTATTTTGGGACGCTTTTAGATTTGCAGTGAGTTCCCATATATTCTTCACTTAGTTTTTGCTGAGGATAACACCTTATATTACCATCATATTTTTTAAGCCAACGAAAGCGGTATTGATATATTACTAATAAGTAAACTTCAGATCTCACTGCGATGTCACTTTTCCATGGATTTATTTTTCTTTTCTAGGACCTAATACAGGAGGATAGTACTTTGATGGTACTGACACAAGGTGATAGTTTTCTGAATTCCTCTATTTTCCTGAAAATGGCTGTAATACTATGAGGACAAAGAGTATACACACGTCTCACAATTTGTGACATTAATATATTAGTCCTCAGTATGCTACCATGAGTAGGATTTTGGTAATTATACAGTATTTTATTTTTCTTTATTTCCTAACTTCACGTGTATTCATTTGCTTATAGAAAGAACAAAAGTTATTCTTTACGTCATTTCCAAAAGAAAACATTTTTCTCTCTTTTGATATATAACTTAGTATTCAATTATTACCTTTTCTTTTCTTTCTTTGCTACTTTTTAAAAAACAATTTCTTTGTGCTTACACATTTGAAGTATCACTTAAACTCCAAACATGGCATGTATAAAGCAAGCATATACTTTATTTCAAAGCTTTAATATTTTTTTTTTACTATTTCCAGTTTAAATATTTATATCTATCCATGCACCATATATACTGATTCTCTCAAGTTGGCAAATGCTCAGTGTAGCAAGTGGATATGTAGCATCAAGCAGCAACATCTGTGGGTGAATGTCACACCAAACCAAGAATGTTTTCCAACAGCTGAACATTGGTGTGAAGACAGCCATGGAATCACATTAACTTCATATATTTTGGAGACAAATGTCAATTCCAAGTTTCTTCCTAGAAAAAGCTAAAAACTCTTTCATCATTCTCTTCTTCCTCAAACAAAAACATCAAAACCAATAGATATTTTATATATTTATTTATTCAAAGAGCTTAATACAAAAATGCCTCATATAGATTTCAGTGGTTTTGCCTAAGGATAAAATCAACAATAATTTGCTCTTTTGTTAGAATTCATATTTGCTTTCAATATATCTTGGTATATGAAGATACTGACTACTTAAAAACAGTATTTTCTAATATGATAAGGGAATATTTCATCTATAAAGTTAACAGGAACAACTTCCTGCTTATTAACTGTAATTGATTTAAAGCAAAATAACAATTCATGATAAATCTAAACTTCTTTAACTCTTATCCTCTTTGTTAGAATTCTAGATGCATGGTTTATATATCAAAACAAAAAACCTGTTTTGTTTACTCTGGAAGAAATATAGTTTTAATTGATAATAAAAGAGTACATTACTATGCCCAAATGTGTGTTGAAGGGATATAGTAGTCCTCACTTATCCATTAAGAGATAAGAGTTGAAGACCCTCAGTGGGTGCTTTGAACCACATGCAGTATCAATCACCATATGTACTCTAATTCTTCTATACCTACTTAACTATGATGGTTTAATCTAGAAATAAGACACAATAAGAGATTAACAACAATAACTAGCAATAAAATAGAACAATTATAACAATGTTGTTGTTGGGTGCTGTGGAGTTATTGTCCAACTCATAATCACCCTACATATAACAGGTGAAATACTACTGTCAGTGCTTCTCTGCTATTTGTAGGGTTTCCAAAGGCAGACTGATTTTTGGGAGTGGGTTGCCAAGTCCTTCTCCCAAGCCTACAGCACCTGGTGTTCCAAGTTGGTCTCCCATCCCAGTACTAAGCAGGCCCAACGCTGCTCAAATTCCAAGATCTGACAGGATGGGAAGCCACAGTGCTATTGCCACAGTATACTTTAATAAAGGTTATTAGTCTTTCCCTCATTCTCTTTCTCTTCTCTTTCATTCTTAATGTTTTGTTGTTGTTGTTGTTGTTACTATTGTTGTTATTGTTGTTCTATGAATCTTAGCACTGTCAGCATGAGTTTTTTTGTTGTTGTTGTTTGTTTGTTTGAAGTTGAGAACATTCATCTTTTCACTTAAAGGGAGCAGGTTATGGCATCCTTTTGCTATATCCACTACTGTGTTATTAAGAAAATCACTCTTCTTACTCTTCATTGCTAAGTGAAAAAAATTATTTCAATGTACGCATAATGATGCTATGACAGTCTACGAGGTAATGAAAATAGTTGCTAAATAGCTAAAGTGTGGGTAGCATATACAACATACTGGGCAGGATAGAATGTCCTGGGCAGGATAGAATGGGACATTAGATTCCACCATGTTACTCAGAGCAGGACAAAATTGAAAACTTATGAATTTTATTTCTAGAATTTTCCATGTACTAGTTTCAGACCACAGTAAACTGCTTATAACAAAGTACAGAGAGCAAAACCACAGATAAGAGAGGATTGTTGTGCTTTACAAATTATTTTCTGTTTGATTAAAAGTACACTACAGAAGAATTATAGCAAACATCAGATATTTGTAATTTTAAAATATTCATACATAGGAAAAATGAGTGAATTTAGTGAAAATTATTATACTGCCTGTTAGCATTTCTCAAATTTGTCTAAAATATTGAAGAGGAAAGATACTTCCAAATTCTTTGTATGAGATGAACATTACCCTGGAACTAAAACTAGATAAAAAATATGACACTAAATTGTGAGTCAATGACACTAAATTGTGAGTCAATATACCTTATAAATATAGTTGCAAAAATTGTCAACAAAATAAGTCCAGGTATAATGGTGCACTTCTGTAGCCATACCATCCTGATATCCAATCCTCTCTGATGTAGAAGTTAAGCAGTGTGGGGCCTATTCAGTTCTTGGATGGGAGACCTCCCAGGAGGCCAGGTGCTGTAGAGTTGGGAGAAGGGCCTGGCAGCCCACTCCCAAAACAATTAGTGATCAACACCCCATGAATAGAGAGAAGCACTGACAAAGCGCCAGGCATGGAATAGTTCTGGGTAGTTTGTGTCTGTTGTACACAAGGTCGCTACCAGTTGGAAACCTTCTTAAGGGCACCTAACAACAACAACAACAACAACAATGGTGCACATGTGTAATCACAGGGACTTAGGAGGTAGAGGCATGAGGATTGCAAATTCCAGGACAGAGGCAGCCTACATAAAGTAACAAGACTCTGTCTCAAAATAAAAAGCAAAAAATATGTTGAGTGTGCAGCCCGGGGGGTACAGCACTTGCAAAGTATGTGTGAGACCTTGGGGTCAATCCCTGGTATAAATAAATAAATAAATAAATAAATAAATAAATAAATTCAACAAATACTATCAAATCCAACAGCATATATAATATTTACATATATAACAAATTTACATAATACCACTAAGTGGAATTTATCTCTTGGATGCGAAAATAGTTCATTATATTTAAATCTATTAGTGTGACATGCTCTATTAGGAAAACGAAGAATAAAAATCATGTAGTCACATTACTAAAAGTAAAAGAAAAATTCAATATAATCCATCATGTTTTCATTTAAAAAATTGCAACATATAAGGAATAGAAGGAAAATATCTCAACTTAATCATGAAAATTAATGAAAATTCATTTAACATCATAATCAAAGGCCAAAAAATGAAAGCTTTTTCTTGAAAGTCAGGAACAAGACAAAGGGACCCACTATGACCATTTCTATTAAACCTAATACCAGAAATTTTAGACTAAGCAATTGTGCAAGAAAAGAATGAACAAATACATCCTAATTGAGGCAAGAAGTGAAATTATCCCTATATGCATATTAAATGATCTTATCTGTAGAAGGTAGAAACCCTCAAAGATCTTTAAAAATTTAGAGCTAATAAATGAAGTTCATAAATTTTCAGGATACAAAACCAGCATACAAAATCAGTTGCTTTTCTGTACACTAGAAATGATCTATCTGAAAAAGAAATTAGGATAAAAATCGCACTGACAATAGCACCAAAATAAATGAAACAGGAATAAACTTCATGAAGTAAAGATATATTCACTAAAATGTACAAAACAGTGATGAAGGAAATTAATGAAACAAAAGGCATAATGTGTTCACAGACTGAAAGATTTAATATTCCTGAAAATTCCATACTACCCAAAGTGGTTTACAGATTTAATGTAATGCTATCAAAACATCAGAGACAACTCTTATAGAAATAGACAAAACAATTCTACCTCTCATTGGGAACTATAAATGATTACAATTATACAAGTCAATCCTAAGAAAGAAAAGCACAGCTTTAAGTATTACCTTTCCGGATATAAAAATATATTAGCACACTGCAGTAATCCAAACTATTTTATTGGCATAAGGACAGACATATAAAGGAATAAATGTTATTCCTTTATATTAACATTAACAATTAACAATTTTAGCACTCTGGATATTTAACATTCAAAGCAATATACTTTAAAAATGCTCTCAAAAACAAAAGAGATCTTTTGTCTATGTGTATGGACTAATTATCTATCATCAACAAAATACAATAACAAAAATGACATAGTAAAATTGACTCCAAAATGCCTTTATCCTCA
>VMDO01032232.1:0-19168 GCA_007922755.1 Pedetes capensis | reverse complement strand
GAAGGTGCGTGTGACTCACACCATGGTATTTTCAGTGGCATTATATGGTTATGAAAGCTGGACATTGAACAAGAGATTCAGAAAAAGAATTGATGCTTTTGAATTGTGGTGCTGGAGACGTCTATTGAATATACCATGGACTGCCAAAAGAACCAACAAATCTGTCCTAGAAGAAGTGCAACCAGAATGCTCCTTTGAGGCAAAAATGGCCAAACTGCGTCTTATGTGTTTCGGACATGTACTCAGGAGAGAACAATCCCTGGAGAAGGACATCATGTTTGGGAGAGTGGCAGGTCAATGCAAAAGAGGAAAACCCTCTACCAGATGGATTGACACAGTGTCTCCAACACTGGGCTTAAACATAAATAAGATCATTTGCCTGGCACAGAATTGGCTAGTGTTTCATCTGCTGTACATAGGGTCACTATGAGTTGGACTCGACTCAACAGCACCTAACAACAACAACAACAATGAGTCAAACACTGTCTAGACAGCACCTAACAACAACAACAAGCAATACTACTCAAGCTTTCCCTTCTTTCATTTATTCATATTTTTTAACCATATTTTTGAGTGACAGGGATCACAATGTTAGAAGCTCAAGCTATAGAGAAAACTCAAGAATTCCCAATACAATGACGGATACACATTTGTAAACATATAATGATGTTTCCATGTAGGAAGTATTATATTAGAGTCATTTCCAAAATGTATGTAACATAGAGAATTCAATAAACACTCTATGGAACCAAGGCAGTCAAGAAGAGACTTATAGGGGAGGTCGTATTTGGACTGTTTTTTAAAGATAGAGTGTTATGGGAATCTCTAGCTGCAGTGCTGGGAGTAGGAGTTAGGGACATTGAGAATGCCTTATAATACTAATACGCTCCCGACCACTCCTTTGAACATAGTAAGGATAGTTTTATGTTGTCTAAGGGTGTATTTTCAGTCACATCATATGGTTGTGAAAGCTGGACATTGAACAAGGGAGACAGAGGAGGAATTTATGCTTTTGAATTATGGTGATAGAGATGAATATTGCATATACCATGGACTGCCAAAAGAACCAACAGATCTCTCCTAGAAGAAGGGCAACCAGAGTGCTCCTTGGAAGCCAGGATGGCCAGACTATATTTTATGTATTTTGGACATATAGCCAGGAGGGACCAATCTCTGGAGAAGGAGATCATGTTTGGGAAAGTGGGGAGGCAATAAAAAAAGGAAAACCCTCCAGTAGATGAATTGCACAACATCTGCAACAATGGGTTTAAACATACATAAAACCATGTGCCTGGCACAGAATCGGGAAGCGTTTCGATCTGCTGTACAAAGGTTCCTATGAGTCATACTCAACACCACCTAACAACAACAAGGGTGTAAGAG
The DNA here is from genome assembly GCA_007922755.1 of Pedetes capensis. Classification (NCBI taxonomy): domain Eukaryota; kingdom Metazoa; phylum Chordata; class Mammalia; order Rodentia; family Pedetidae; genus Pedetes; species Pedetes capensis. Next base: position 17,785 of record VMDO01032232.1, on the reverse strand, counting down.
TACCAGGGAGGAGGCCAAGTAGTGTTGATTTTGTTGCTCTTGTTGTTGCTAGGTGCCATGAAGTCCAGTTCATAGGGACACTATGTACAATAGAAAAGACACTTTCCCACACTGCCTGGCACACCATCATTTTTATGGTTAGGTATGTTGTTGCAGCCACTGTATCAATACATCTTGGTGAGAGTCTTCCTTTTATTCATTGGCCACCACTCCCCGAACATAATGTCCTTCTCCAGAGATTCGTTCCTCCTGACATGTCCAAAATACGTAAGACACAGTCTAGCATCCTTGCTTCCAAAGAATACTGTGGTTGCACTTCTAGGACAAATCTGTTGGTTCTTTTAACAGTCAATAACATATTCAGTATTTATCTCTAGCACCATAATTCAAAAGCATAGATTCCTATTCTGTCTCCCTTATTCAATGTCCAGTTCTCACAAGTATATGATGCAACTGAAAATACCATGGCATGAGTCAGGTACACCTTCATCTTCAATGTGATGTCTTTACTTTTGGATACTTTAAAAGGTCTTTTGCAACAGCTTTTCCCAATGCAGTGCATCTTTTGATTTCTTGACCCTATGAACAGCAGAGAAGCACTGACAATAGTGTTTTGCCTGTTGTACACAGTGTCACTATGAGTCAGATACTGACTCAATGGCACCTAACAACAAAACAACTTTCATTGGTGTTGATTGTAGAAGCAAGTAAAGCAAAGTCATGGACAACCTCAAACTTTTCTCCATTTATCATGAAGTTCCTTACTGACCTAGTTGTAAAGATTTTTCTTTTGTTGGTGTTAAAGCCCAATCCATACTGAAGGGTGTGTTCTCTGATCTTCATCAATAAATGTTTCAAATGTTCTTCACTTCCAGCAAGCTGAGCTGTGTCATGTGAAGAACACAGGATGTTAATGAGTATTTCTCTAATCCTGATGCCACATTCTTCTTCATAAAGTCCATTTTCTTGGATTATTTGCTCAGTATAGAGATTAAAGAGGTATGGTGAAATGATATAGCCCTGACACACACCTTTCTTGACTTTAAAACAAGCAGTGCTTCCTTGTTTTGTTTGAATGACTGCCTCTTGGTCCATGTACTCATTCCTCATGAGGACAATTAAGTGTTCTGATATTCCCATTCTTTGCAGTGTTATTCATAATTTGTTATGATCCACACACTCAAATGCCTTCACATAGTCAATAAAACATAAACATCTTTCTGCTTTTCTCTGCTTTTGGCTAATATCCATCTGACATCAGTAATGATATTCCTGGTTCCACACCCTCTTCTGAATCTAGTTTGATTTTCTGGCAGTTCCCTATTTATATACTGCCTCAGTTGCTTTTGAATGATGTTTAGCAAAATTTTGCTTATGAATGATATTAATGATATTTTTGGATAGTTTCCACATTCAATTGGACACTCTTTTCCTGGGAATAGGCACAAATATGGATTTTGTTCAGTCAGTTGGCCAGGAAGCTGTTTTCCAAATCTCTTGACATAAACATATGAGCATTCCCAGTGCTGCATCTGTTTGTTGAAACATGTCAATTGGTATTCTATTAATTCCTGGAACCTTGTGTTTTGACAATTCCTTCAAGGCAGCTTCTACTTCTTCCTTCAGTACCATTCGTTCCTGATCATATGCAGCCTTTTGACATGGTTGGTCATCCACCAATTATTTTTGGTATAATGACTCTGAGTATTCCTTGCATCATCTTTTGATGTTTCCTGTGTTGTTTAATATTTTCCTTGTAGAATCTGTCACTATTGCCATTCAAGGGTTGAATTTTTTTCTTCAGTTCTTTAAGCTTAAGAAAAACAGAGCATGTTCTTCCATTTTGTTTTTTTTATCTCCAGCTCTTTGAACATGTCATTTCGGTATTTCATTTTGTCTTCTTGAGTTGTGCTTTGAAATCTTCTATTTAGTTCTTCTCCCCCAGTTTTCTTTTGAGTGCCTTCCAATATGAGGGCTCATTTTTTCCCACTATATCTGACAGTGTTTCTCTGCTATTCATGAGGTTTAACAAGGTTTAACAAGGATTTATTAATTTAGTGGAAGTGCCTTGCCTAAGGATTAGGTCTTTAACTTAAAAGCAGTAACCAAAGGTGACCAAGCTTCTAAAGAATGATTCATACTAATTAATCTTGTAAAGAATCTAATGGATGAGACAGTGGCAAGTATGTTGTACTTGTGTCCAAAATACTTGTATTAGCTAATTAGACCTCTTATGGCTCACTGTCAAGAAACACAGAAAGCCAGTTAGCCACCCAAACATACCTTGAGGTCATAAAAAAAGGCATTTATTAAGAACTAGAAGATTTTTAGTGAAATATTATTTGGCCTGTGGAAAAACTAGTAAATTATTCTTCCAAGCCTGTTGTGGTTACTAATCTTCATTTGTCATTAGATTTGTTAATGACAAATCTGATCACCCCTCAGATCCTTAGATAACTTATTTTGTGTGTCAGGAGGCTGGACCCTATGAAGTGAATCACCTGGTTACTTTCAAATTGGGTTCTGTCATTGCAAGGCAGGAGACTTGGAGTATGGGAATGAAATAAGGTTAGGGTATTTCATCCATGATACCTCCTTTTTTAGTACCAAACTTCCCCTCCATTCACAAGGGCTTCCTCCATTGTCTCATCTCTTATCAGGATCCAGAATTATTATAATTGTCCTTCTTTATCTAGAATGCCTCACAGAAATGCAAATCCACAGATGTTCAAGTCTCTTATATAAAATAGTGAAGTATTTGCATATAACCTACACATGTTCTCCCTTAGGGGCTGGGATTTAGTTCAGTTTGTAGAGTGCCACTCTGCAGTCTCTGAGGTCCTGGGTTCAATTCTCAGTACTGCAAAAATGGGGGAAGGACATGGCAGTCCACTCCCAAAACAGTCAGCCATTGAAAACCTTATGAGGGTTGCTATGAGTCAGACACAACTCAATGGCACCTAACAACAACATGTCCTCCCCTATATTTAAATCATGTCTCAATTGCTTATAATACCCAATACAATGTAAATATTATATTAATAGTTATTACAGATATTGTTTAGGGAATAATAAAAGAAAAAGTCTGCATATTTAACATACACATTTTTTTCTGAAATATTTTTTAATCTAAGGTTGGTTGAATTCAATGGATACATAAAACATGGATATGGAAGGTCAGCTATATTTCCTTCCCTTTACCCTTCCTATGGGTTGTACTGACTAGCCTTTTTGTGTCTAAATATCTATTGTCTAATTACTTAAACAAGGAATGGCTCTAAGCATTATGCAAATATTTGCTATATTAAGACCTTTTTTAATGTGATCCAATTTTCCTCCTTAATCTCCACAGAGGTGCGAAAATTAGTTCTTCATAAGCTATCTGCTCTCATTTCAAACTTTTAGACTCATCTTGATTCTATCTATTGCCTACACTTTGTCTCCCACTATCCCAAACTACTTAACAATATTTCCTTCTTTAAAGCACATACTCCATTGAGTTTGGCATTGCCCAAACATCACCAATATTTCAGGCCCATTATAGTACACCTGCTGTATTTCACTTATATTGTGCAAAAGTACCACCTTCAGATTTAAACTAAGCAAAAGTTTTGTGATGGCAACCATTTCAAGAGGCTGCATATGATCAGGAACCAATAGTACTGTAGGCAGAAATAGAAGCTGCCTTGAAGGAATTGGTGAAATACAAGGCTACAGGAATTGATGGAATACCAGTTGATTTTATGACATGCATGGTTAGTAAAAATCAAGAACAGCAAAAGCAATGTATCACTACATCTCTTGTCCCAACCCCAGAACACAGTACACCACCAAAACAAAAAGAACAGATAACAATGAAATATGAGTAGTGGGGCAACCAGCTTCAGAGAAGCTAATTCCATACTACAGCTAACTAGTTCAAGGATCTACAGTTAGATGCTAAAAGGAAGGGCAAGCCAACCCTGCCCCCTGCCCCCTGACCCAGATCTCATCAGAATTTGGGAGAAGATAGAAACTCATAGGCAGTTTCTATGAGACAGGTAGCTGAGAAATAGTCTAATACCAACTCCTCATGGCACTCATGCTTACATGTTTCAGGAAAACCACAGAACTTCCTGTCAAGATTAGCTGTGGTCCAGCATTCCTTGGGTGGGTTACGTGAATTGGTGCAAGGCCACCAGGACATCTGCTTGCAGCAGTTCCTGTTACCACTTGGTATTTAGTAATGAATGTAGGACTTAGATCAAGTTCTTCCTGACAAGGAAAAAATAGTTACTATCAAGCATTCAAAAACTGGCCTTGTAAGTAGTTCTTATATCTCAAAGCAAGGTATGCTTTAACCAATATCCATCACCAAAGGCTCACTGGGTGGTAGATGTGATGGTGCACTGGTGTGGGGCAAGACAGGTGGGTCATTAAACAGAGAGCTCCAAAACAATGAAGGAACACAAAGACAATAGACTGTATTTTATAGGCTGCTACAAAGTTTTGGGAAATTATGTTTGCCTTTCTTGGGATCTTATCTCATTTATGTTAAGCAATGGAATTCCTTAAAGGCTTTTCAGACTTATCACAAATTTTAAATACCATTAATGTAACTAGATAATGAACATTTCTCACATCTTTTACCTTTCAATAAAACATATTGTGAACACTTCAAAAACAACACTTGAAGTGATCAGGTTATATCTACAAGTGTATATGTCTGATAAATATACTTCAAATGCTAATCAACAACCCTTCTAAGAGGATTCAAATTAACGTACCAAACATACATGCACATACACATACACACACATACATCATGCATTACACTATTTCCACTTAGACATACTTAAGAGAAAATATCAGTAATATAAGAGATAAGCCAGCTAATGGAAGAAAGACTCTGTGTATCAAAGAAATTTTTTAAAAATTGAATAAACTACCCTAGAATGAATTTGTTAAGAAGTGTGAAGTTTGTAGATAAAGAAGAAAATTCAAATGTTGCTGAAGGACTTAAGTGGAGATTTGAAAATTTATCATATACTTGACTAGGAATATTCAATGTTATAAGGATGTTGGTTCTCCCTAAATCTATAAAATTAATATGATTTCAATAAGAATACCACAACAATAAGAAAAGATGATTTTAAGATTTAAATTTTAAAAAGTGAAAAAGAATATGTAGACCCAGGAAATTTTTCTAAAGAGGTATAATGGGTGGGAATATCTTATTATATACTAGATAATGCAGCTTAATTAAAACAGGGATGAATCAGCATATTAATAGAGCAATAGAATAACCCCAAAAGTTTAAAAATAGAAAACATATATACATATATGAATTTTTTGTATGATAAAGTTTGCATTTGAAATCAAGATAAGAAATAGATTGTTATTTAATTGGATTGTGATAAATAGTATTGTTTGATGTTGCTAGATGTCCTCAAGTGGGAGGTCTGACTCATAGCAGTCCTCTGTACAACAGAACAAAACACTCTCCAACACTGTGCCATCCATGTGATCTTTTTATGTTTGAGCCCATTGTTGCAGTCACTGTGTTTCTTCTCATTTTGAGTCATGCCACATGAGCAAAAGAAAGTCCCAGAGGTTGTATTCCATTTTCATTATTAAGGTTCACTCTACTTTGAGGAGCAATTCTTCCCCAGTCATTCCTTACATGCCTTCCAGCCCAGGATACTCATTCTCTGGCGCTATATTTGACAGTGCTTCTCTGCTATTCATAGGGTTTTCAATGACTAATTGTTTCTGGAGTAGGCTGCTAGGTCCTTCTCCCTAATATGTTTTGGTCTGGAAGCTAAGCTGAAACCTGTCCTCCAAGGGTGGCCCTGCTGGTATCTGAAATACTGGTGGCATAGCTTTCAGTACCATAGCAACAAACAAGCCCCTACAGCATGACAAGCTGACAGACATGGAAAGATAATTGGTTAGCCAAGTAAAAATATCCGTTCTTCACAATTTACACAAAAATAAATTCAGCTGCATTAAATACTTAAAGATGAAAACTTAAAATACAAGGAGAAAATTTGGGAAAATTGTGTTTGATGTCAGAATAGGAAATTCCTTTTTAACTATTGAATAAATCAAAGGTCATTTAAAAAATTCATGAATTGATTATATAATTTGAGATTATTCTACAACATAGCAAATAAATTTTAAAGAGTCAAAAACAGAAAAAAATTTCCAATTTCATATAATAGAGATGGGTTAATTTCCTTACTAGTTAAAATTTTCCTATAAACCAGCATGAACAAACAATAGTAACACAAGCTAAAAAGGGCAAAAAAACTTAGGTCAGAGTAATGGAAATATAGGTGGCCTGTAAGTGTGTACAAAGATATTCAAACTCCTTTCTATTATGATAAATACAAGTTAAAACATAGGGTGCTTATCAGTGATGAAAAATTTATATGATTGCAAGTACATTTTGTTGGTGAAGGTATGGAAAACAAACACATATATTTTTTTGTGACTGTAAATTGGTGCTACATTTATGGAAATAATTTGGCAATATCTATGGAAATCTGAAGCTGAAGGAGTAATTCCACTTCAGGGACTTATTCTGTGTGTGCTTGCATAAATTTGTACATATATTCATTTTAATATTGTTTATAGTAGCACAATATTAATTAAAAATTATTAAAATCTAAATAATAAGAGTTGCTAAATGGGTCAAGGAACATTTATGTAACAGTTTGCTTTATAAAAAGAATGAAATTGTCATATGTAGATATAGAACAATTATCAAAATACATGTTAAGTAACAAACGTGAAGCACAGAATTTGTTGGTTATTTGGAAAAATAACACTTACATGCCAACCTTCTACAAGAAGACATGAGAATCTGATTAGCTGTGGCTCGTGGAGAAGGAAATTCAGTTGCTAGGAGATCTAGTCAAGAGTGAGATTTGCTTTTCATTTTTATCTCCTTCTACCTTTTGCTGTTTTATATGCTTTGTCATATGTATTATCAAAAAATGGGACTTATTTTAACTATCTCAAAATATGTGGCTGTAATCCCAGCGCTTGAGGGACTGAGTTTCATAGTGAGTTTCAGGCCAGCCTGGGCTACTTAAAAAGAAAAAAAAAAGTGTGGATGGAGATTTCTTAGGTTACCTTTCATGGAAGCATTGCACCATGGGAAAGAACCATATCTGAAGTGTAGAGAAACAAGGTAGCTAGTGAGGTAACCACCAGTCCGGAATGGAGCCAGAAAATAGAACAAAAAGGAAGTTTAAGAGCTAAATCAAGGAATGCCAACTGTCTGCCCCAGCATCAGCCAGCCCTATTTTAGGCTGTCTCCAGGGTGTGATTCAGCCTGTCTTGGCAATTTGAAAATCATTTCTATAATCCCCTTAAACTTTTAGGCTCTAAAATCAATAGTGTTTACTGTATCTGATTAATCCATTTCCACTCAACCACTACTAGCACAGCTGTTTTCAAACTAATTTTAGCATCAGAACTTTTAAAAAATAAAATATGATGCAGCATCTCAACATCTATATAAATAAATGGATGATGTTCTGCTTAAATGAGGGGGGCAGTGGAGACTCACCAGTGCATCTGTGTAGACTTCCTGGTTCAAATTCTTTTCTCAGCAGTCCACCACCTTAGTCTCACTGAATGCAGCTTAAAAACCTTTGTTTTATTGAGGGAAGAAGAAGTAAAGGTAAAGATAAATACATGTTTGGTGTTAGTAACATAAGGATTCTCTGAATAGCAGTAAGACAGGCCATGGGTGCTTCATTTTGCTGGCAGAGTTGTGGTGATTAGGGACATATCTCTATAACTCTGGAGTTTTTGTGGAACTGTTCCTAGCTTGAGGAGCCTAACAGTATTTATATACACATAATGTGTGGCTGTGATCTAGGGAATATGAAAGCCAGAGATTTGGACTGTCCCTCCCCATTCTCAGAAACTCTGTCCTATGTAGGCAGACTTTATTTTCTACCTTATCTGCATCATAGGCCCACATTTCCCACAACTTCTGTAATGAGTGTATCCAAATTGACAAAATATTTTATTTAATTCTGCAAATAATATCTCTTAAGATTGTTCTATATACCTCCTTATCCCCTTAATCTCTCTGTGTATATGTATGCATGTACACATATAATAGGTTGTTTTTTTGTTGTTAGGTGCCATAGAATTGGGGCCAACTCATACCAACCCTATGGACAGCAGCATGAAACATTCCCCCACACTGTGCCATCCCAGGCACTATGTCAGTGCTTCTCTGTTATTCATAAGATGTTCAATGGTTGGTTGTGTTTCTGGAGTGGGCTGCCAGGTCCTTCTCCCTAGCCTGCAGCATTTGATATTCCCATGGATATTCCTATGGTCTCCCATCCAAGAACTAACCAGGCTGACCCTGCTTAGCTTCTGAGATCAGATAGGATCAGATACCAGGGTGCAATGTCTGCAGACTGTGTATAACGTATGTGTATGTATATATGTATGTTAAATATATGTGTGTAGGGGGGAATAAGTAAAATTTTTTCCTCACCTGTTGCAAGGTCCATGGCTGGGAACTTTGTAGCCAAGAATAGATAATAAAAAGAGAAAGACATAAAAAATTCCTTTAAAGATAGTTTTACATGACATAGGGGCTTTCAGAAAGTAAGGCACAAAGACTCAGAGAAACTCTACTTTATAGCAATCATGGATATTATGATTAGAGGACAAAAGGGCATAGTCTAAAGTTAACACACTGGGAGAAGCTTAGGAAGTTTAGTTTGTGAAGACTCTTCTTGATCTCTCTGGGAGACATTTCTTCTTCCCACATATAGGGTAGGACAACTCTCATGTGAGAGTCTTCAGAAGAGAGAGGGAGTAGGGCAGAGAATGAACTTCCTACTTCTGCCATTTTCTCAATTTTCTTCAGCTTAAAATATTAAACATGCCAATGTACTATATTTTGAGTACCATATCCTGAGTTCCAATATATGTAATATATATTTGAATGATGACACAACTCTCTTTGCTGAAAGTAAAGAGGACTTGAAACATTTACTGATGAAGATCAAAGAATACAGCCTTCAGTATGGATTGCACCTCCACATCAAGGAAACAAAAATCTTTACAACTGGGTCAGTATGCAATTTCATAAGTGGAGAAAAAATTGAGGTTGTTCAAGATTTTGCTTTACTTGGTTCTATGATCAACACCCATGGAAGCAGTAGTCAAAAAGTCAAAAGACACATTTCATTGGGAAAAGCTGATGCAAGAGAGCTCTTTAAAGTGTTGAAAAGTAAAGATGTCACATTGGCGACAAAGGTGAGCCTGACTCATTCCATTGCATTTTCAGTTGCATCATATGGTTGTGAAAGCTAGATATTGAATAAAGAAGACAGGAGAATAATTGACACTTTCAAATTCTGGTGCTAGAGATGAGTACTAAATATACTATGGTGCTGGAGATGATTATTGAATACACTATGGACTGCCAAAAGAACCAAGAGATCTGTCCTAGAAGAAGTGAAACCAGAGTACTCCTTGGAAGCAAGGATGGCCAGACTGCATCGTACATATTTTGGACATGTAGTCAGGTAAAAGCAATCTCTGGAGAAGGACATCACATTTGGAGAGTGGTGGGTCAAATAAAAAAAACATATTCTCAACTAGATGCATTGACACAATGTCTGCAACAATGGGCTTAAATATGAAAAATGATTGTTCCCTGCAGTGTCTGGAAGTTTCTTTTTTTCTATTGTGCGTAAATTGCTATGAGTCAGACCCACGTAGACAGCACCTAACAACAACATATTATACATATTTTGTGTGTGTGTGTGTGTGTGTGTGTGTGTGTGTCAGTATTTGGGGGTTGAACCCGGGCCTTATGCATACTTTGCAAGTGTTGTATCACTGAGCTACTCTTCAAGCCCATTTTTTAATTTTTATTTTTGAGTCAGAGTATCACAAAGTTATGCAGCCTGCCTCTGGCCTTGGACTGAATATCCTCCTGCCTCTGCTTCCTGAGCCACTAGGATAACAGACATGAACCACCACAGCTAGCAGCAGATATTTATATTTAATTATACGCATGTATCTCATGCACATACATATGAATGACTTCCTGCTTTTCAGCCTTCACGTATAATAATTCCTACTCATAAACAACATCCCATTGCATCACGGAGCCAAACAATCACTATAAAGTATCATGGTTAGTGCTTGAGTGGAGGAGCCTGAAGAATCTGACATTTTTCCCACATCATTCTTGGTTCCACAGTGAAATTTTGATCAAGTTGCCCAAACTCTGTGAACCAGTTTCAAAATGGAGAGTATAGGTGTTCTTAGCTATATTTCTACAAATGTTAATATCAGTCAATGTATGCAAAGAGCCTGCCTCGATGATTGTTTAGTAAATTGTATAAAACAGCAGCATACCCCTACTAACCCATATTCTCTTCTCTATTGATAAATGAAGAGAGCCAATAATCAGGGAGCATCAAAAATACTAGTTATTGTCAATAGACTGGAAACATGTGTGTCTTTGTTTTAGCATTGAGCTAACATACACAATGAAAAAACAATCACATATATAAAGATGAACATCACATCTACAAGTTATGTCTATGTCAGAAGAATCACCCATAAGTATTTGCCAGTTTGCCAGCAGGTTTAATTATTTATAAGACTATATGATAGTCATGACTTCTCCCTCTCACACCTACAACCTATTGTATTTAACATGTACATAAGGAAATCTTACAGCCAGAGCATGGTGGGTTATTTATGGCAATAGTTTATGAGTCTCTCTTAGGTCAGACAAGAAATAATATTTAACTTTAGCTGTAACATATATTTGAACAGAATCAGTTATTAGTAAATTTGAAATATTCTAGGATGAGAAATTACATGGGAGTCATTTATATGATATTTAGTTGATCCCAGAAAAATCTCGCATAATTCTCTTCTCTCTGATATTGATATTGATATTCCTGCTATTGCTCTTTCCTCTGTCTCAAAATTGACAAAATATTCTCTTGCTTAAAGATTTATGTTTGTTATTACTCAAGGATAAAGATTAAGCAATATAGCAAGTTGTTCAAAGCTGTTCCCAATCAAAGAGTAAGTAGTTTCTGTATATAAGAATGTTAGTTCAGCCTGGGGATGACTTCAGATTCTGAGAATTCATAGCCACACATCATACGGACTATTATTATACCACTCCATTAGCCCAGTAGATCTCTTCACTCCAGCCTGGATTTTCCACATTCTTTATCAGCTCTATAATTTGGATCAAACTTCTGCCCTGACCTGAAATGCTGCTACTTTCAATTTCTAACACTTAGCTCAAATCCAGCATTTTCTAAAGAAGGTTGAGGCAAGGGAATTATAATTTGCCAGCAACAACATTTTCTTTAATTTTAAAGTCGTGGGAGCTCATGAATTCATTTAATATGTGACTATTTACAATTTTTGGGCCTGCAGTTATAGCCCGTGGCATCTGATCCCGTCAGATGGCAGAAGCCAAGCAGGGTCAGGCCTGGTTAGTACTTGGATGGGAGACCGCCCAGGAACACCAGAAGCTGTAGCCTGGGAGAAGGACCTGGCAACTCCTGCCCAAAAATCAATCTGCCATTGAAAACCCTATGAACAGCAGAGAAGCACTGACAATAGTGTTTCCCCTGTTGTACAGAGGGTCGCTAGAGTCAGATACCGACTTGACGGCAACTAACAACAACAACAACATTGACATGTTTATTTAAGTCTCTAGCTCTATAATCAGTATGTCATCCATGAATTTTGAATGGCAATTTTTTTGAACTTTCTCAGCACAGTTAAGGAGTAAAGAGTCACTAGTCTCCATATTTATATTAAATTGACGCAGGTCAAATCTGCCTAAATGATTGCTTAGAAGTTTTTTGCTCTTATTTTAACATTTTAACATGTTTTACAATTGCTTTTAACCTTTCTGCTCAGATTCTTGCTACTCTACCTGCGGGCATTCAGTAATAAACTTTATGAGGGTTAGTTCACTGCTTTACAAATTTAAGTGTACATACAGACTTTCTTGGGATCATTTTCAAAATATACAAGCCAGTTTCTAATTTCCCATAGTATCTTATAACAGAACTATGATCACAAAAAATTATGGATAACATTGTGAATAGGATTTGTGAACATTGTGAATAGGAATAGCAGTTTACTTAATTGTACTCCTGAGAAATCTGTATATGGTCAGGAAGCAGTTATTTGAACAGAAGAAGGAAACACTGCCAGGTTTAAAGTTAGGAGAGGTGTGTGTCAGGGCTGTATTCTTTCAGCATACCTCTTTAATATTTATGATGAGTAAATAGTCCAGGAAACTCGACATTATGAAGAACACGTCATCAGGATTGGAGGAAGATTCACTAACAACCTGTGTTATGCAGATGATACATCTGCTTGCTGAAAATGAAGAGGATTTGAAACATTTACTGATGAAGATCAAAGAACATAGCCATCAGTATTGATTGCACTTCAACATCAAGAAAACAAAAACTCTTGCAACCAGGTCATGCAACCTCATGATGAATGGAGAAAAGATTAAGGTTGTCCACAATTTTGCTTTACATGGAACTACAAGCAACATCAGTGGAAGCAGCAGTCAAAAAATCAAAAGATGCACTGCACTGGGAAAAGTTCTCTCAAAGGATCTCTTTAAAGTGTTCAAAAGTAAAGATGTCACACTGAAGACAGGGTGTGCCTGAGTCATTGTATGGTATTTTCAGTGGCATCACAGGGCTCTGAAAGCTGGATGTGAATAAATGAGACAGGAAAAGAATTGATGCTTTTGAATTATGGTGATGGAGATGAATATTGAATATACCATGGACTGCCAAAAGATCCAACAGATCTATCCCAGAAGAAGTGCAACCAGAGTGCTCCTTGGAAGCAAGAATGGCTAGATTGTATCTTACATATTTTGGACATGTAGCCAGGAGGGATCAATCCCTGGAGAAGGACATCATGTTAGGGAGAGTGACGGGTCAATTGAAAAACAAGAAGGCCCTCAACTAGATGGATTGACACAGTGGCTGCAACAATAGGCTTAAACATAAAGATCTTGAGCTTGGGACAGTGTCAGGCAGTGTTTCATTCTATTGTACACAGAGCCACTATGAGTTGGACCTAACTTGATGGCACCTAACAAGTATAACAGGTACTGTGTATGGGCCTCTTGATTAAAATAAACTATGGCAGTTGAAGAAACACTGAAACAATAACTGTAAATTCATTGCCTATCTGACAAGATATTACAGAAGATAAAATGAAGTCAAAGTAAGGACATGAGCAGGTGAATTACAATGATATCTTTCACCCTGTGCCTCAGAGCTTCCTTTCAGACAGCTGTGTGGAAGGCAAGAGCTTGAAGGGAATTAGCCATGCTGGAGGTCTGAAAGGATACACTTGCAAAAGCTTAATGTACAATGAAGAATTAATAATCTTGAAAATATTGAAGCCAGGCACAGTGGTGCATGCCTGTAATCACAGCAACTCAGGAGGTGGAGGCAGGATGATTGCAAGTTCAAGACCAGAGGCAGTCTCAATAATTTGGCAAGACCTTGTCTCAAAATGTAAAAAATATGGGCTGAGGGTGCAGCTCAGTGGTATAGCACTTGAAAAGCAAGTGAATTCGAGGCCCTGGGTTTAACCCCAGTACCACAAAATAAATAAATGTATGAATGAATAAATAAATAAAATAAACTGGCAAATATTATGTATAATACTAGAAAACAAGTTTCTTGATCTTCAGTTGAGGGAGGTGGAGGAGACTGGAGTCTCTTTTGTATATGCTGATAATCTCAACACATGGTACCAAGGTACCAACACATGGTAACAAGCTCAAGAAGATAATTATTGAAAGCAAATCACAGGATGGTAATGACAGGTAACTAACAGAAACAAAATTACTCTCAGAAGAAACACAATTCCAATAGAAGAATAGAAGTATCAAAGAATTTCCACAGACAATTTGCAAAAACATGAGCTCAGAGTTTTAATTTAAAAATCACAACACAGAAGGACACAAAACGTGAGTGAAAGGGGAGGGGGAAATTAAGAAATAGTATATAGTGCCAGGGGTGGTGCGTGCCTGTAATCCCAGTGGCTTGGGAGGCAGAGGCAGAAGGATTGCAAATTCGAGACCAGAGGCAGTCTGTGTAATTTGGAGAGACCCTGTCTCAAAAAAAAAAAAAAAAAAAAAAAAGGGCTGGGGATGCAATTCAGTGGTCCAGCACTTGCAAAGCATGCAAGCTCAAGGCCCTGTGTTCAATCCCCAATACTGAAAAAAAAATGTAGTATATATAGAGAAAAAAGATGCCATTTATTCAATATATCTAATGGATGTTTTTAAAATACACAAGTAAAATTTATTAAGAAATTAGAGAGATCCTTGATGGAAATATCCTAAACCATAATTTGGGTGGAGATACCTAATTGACTTTAGTTCAATTCCAGCACTGCAAAAATGGGAGAAGGACATGACCAATTCTCTTCCAAAACAATCAGTCACTGAAAACCCTATGAGGGTCACTATGAGTCAAACCTGAATTCACAACACCTAATATCAATATAATTGAATGTATTTACCAAAACCTTGTCAAGTTATATACCATTAATGAGTGAATATTACCATTTATAAATTATACCTCAGTAAATCTGACTTAATGAAAGAATTGCTATACAAAGTGATAATTAGAAGGCAATTTATAGCTTAAATGCCTTAAGCTACAGAGAAACATGGCTGAAAAGAGATATAAAACATCATCTTTAGGCAATAGGATAAAAAATAGAACAACAAAATCTAACAAGAATAGAAAAAGAGGTATATGCTTAAATTAATATAATAGAAGACAAATATTCGGTAACAAGTGCCAACAATGAGCCACGAGTTCTTTGGAGATACTATTCAGTTAGCCTTAGTTACAAGTTACCACCAGAATTGGTTTGAAAATTAGTCTATGAATGACAGCTACCTCACTAACGATGCTTGTGAATGCCATCCAACCAGCTACAGACATGCTGATAACCGTAAATCCTCAGCTAACTCTGATAATCTTAAATCTACAGCTAATTCCTAACCCATCATGAATCATACACTCTGCAATTTGTGGTAATCCATGATCTCTGTGCTTGCCACAATCCCATGTTGTAAATATGCTATTTTGCTCAATGACAATGTAATAAATACAACTTTTTCAGATAGTGAGTTGTAGTTTGTTTTTTTCTTTTTTACCACACAATTCTTGAACACAATTCAAGGTTCTTCCCACTTTTCTGTATAAAACAGTACCATTGCTCATAAAGGGCCTTCAGTGCTCATCTTAAATTTACAGCCCAGACCTCCTCCCTCAGTTCTGGTATGTAACCAACTGAAGGTTAGATATCACATGTATGCTCTGAAGTTACTTCAGGGACACAGGAGTAAACCAATCTCCCCAGAGTCCTGCTAAGTCATCTTTCTCTTCCTGTGTTCTTTATCTAATACCAGCACCTACCCCACCTCCTGAGCTAGAAACGCAATTCATACTTATCACCTTTCTCTCTATACATGTCTGTTAGCCTGGTGGCCAGAATAGTAAGTAGGCTGAGAAAATGAGACATATATTGATACGTGAGCCTCTAGGGTAATGCTGAATCATAGGTATATAGTAGCCCACATGTGCACTATGTTACTTGCCTTATGTAACCTCATGATGTAATTCCCATATGACTTGACAACCAGCCACTATTGTGTAGTAACCTTAATAATCCCCTCTTGCAATAAAGCATGTCAGAACTGCATTCAGCTTCTTAGCATGTTTGGCTTCACCATTGGCTCCAAGCATCTGTCTCTTGCCAAGATGTTCAGACTCAATAATGTCCCTATCAATCAATCACTAAATCTGCTAATTTTACCTCCTAAATGTGTATCTAGTCCAGGAGCTCAGAACTTTGGCCATACAATGAAATTGATTGACAATGTTTAAAAGTACTAGTACTTCAATTTGAATATTTATTTAAATGGTGTGGAAGGGAAGGGAGACCCAGCTATCAGGATATTTGAAAGTTCCTAACAAGTTCTAATAAGAAGCCAAAGTGGAGAACCAAGTCTTAGCTTGCCTATCTCTTCTTCCATTATTGTTTGGTAGTTAGCTTAGGCATTAGCAGGCAATGGAGAAAAGGGGGACTGAAAAGGGCTCCTGCCATTCCACTATGAAGAAGTCATTGTGTTTCTGAGGACCCTGGAAGTACATTTTCTAATGGGTCCCACACCTACCCATACCATTGAGCCATTTACAAAACAAAGACCCTAGGCCCACAGAACACTGGGCACCCAGAGCTGGACACACAGGGCTTATGTCACATGGGGTGTGCTCTAGTTTGACTACAAGAGGAAACATATGCCCAGGCCCTCACTCTCTCTCTCTTCTTCATTTCTCCCTCTTCCTCTCTCTTCCTCTTTACTCCCAGCTCTTCTCTTCCCAGCCACCAATTACTTGCCTCTCTCTCTTCTCTTGGGCCCATCATCTTCTCTTTCTGTCCAAGACATTTTTCCTTCTAAGAGCCTGCTGAACTCTCCTGTCCTCTGGTGTCTTTAACTTCCCCTGGGGAATTGTTGTTGTTAGGTGCCGTGAGTCAGTATCCGACTCCTAGCGATCCTCATAGGGTTTTCGATGGCTGTTTCGGGATTGCCTTGGGAATAGATTGCCAGGCCCTTCTCCCATATTTGCGGTGCTGGGAATTGAACTCGGGACCACAGAGACTGCAGCGCAGCGCTCTACCAACTGAGCTAAATCCCAGCCCATCCCCTGGAGAATAGAAACCTCTTTTTGCTGATTTGCCCAGGGAACCCAGGTTTTTACTGTTTCCTTTCCAGCTCTACCTAAGCCTCTCTAACTGTCTCAGTTTTCCCTGTAATTATTCCTTAAAGGTATACTCTCCTTAATAAACCTTATCTATACTTTCTACTGGGCTGGCATTTAGCTCAGTTGGTAGAGCACTGCGCTGCAGTCTCTGAGGTCCCGAGTTCAATTCCCAGCACTGCAAAAATGGGAGAAGGACCTGGCAATCCACTCCCAAGGCAATCCTGAAACAGTCAGCCACTGAAAACCCTATGAGGGTCGCTATGAGTCGGATACCAACTTGATGGCACCTAACAACAACAACAACAACATACTCTCTACTGTGGGAGAAGGGTGTGGCAATCCACTCCAAAGTGATCCAAAACAGCCATTGAAAACCCTCTGAGGGTTGCTATGAGTCAGACACGACTGGACGACACCCAGCATACTCTCTTATATGCCGAATACAAGGACCAAGGTTTTGCTGCCAGCCTCCCAGACCTGAGCTCCAGACCCATCTACCACTGTTCCCTGCCTCTCCTCAATAACATTATCATTTAATTTCAGGCCTCCACAATTTCTTATATGGATTATTAAAAACATTATTAAGATCAGTGTGTCTCTTGGTCTCCAGGATTATTCACTTCAAGTACATCCTTCACACAGGACAATGGCCTAGTAAATATAGAAATATTCTTTCCTTTTAGAAAATTTCCCCATGATTGCCCACTAATAAAGTGTAAGCTCTTTTAACAAGTCTGATAAAAAATTCCATCAGGTGTCCCTTATGTGTCAATGGGTGGCCTATTTTCTTATCACTAGGTTTTTAAATATAACCTAGCATCATTGGAATATTTACTTTCATATACACACAACAGTGTGCTTTCCTTTCTCCTTAAGGTGACTTTTTCTATTTCTTCACCCTAATTAGTATGTGTTTATAAAATTGTCCAATACTCTGCTCTCTA
>VMDO01032231.1:0-19200 GCA_007922755.1 Pedetes capensis | reverse complement strand
GTCTGGTGATGTCCATGTGTATAGTCTCTGTTTATGAT
Source organism: Pedetes capensis (assembly GCA_007922755.1). NCBI lineage: Eukaryota > Metazoa > Chordata > Mammalia > Rodentia > Pedetidae > Pedetes > Pedetes capensis. Next base: position 19,162 of record VMDO01032231.1, on the reverse strand, counting down.
GTTGAAAAAATGTATTTGTAATGAAAAGGTCATTGGTCTGACAAAATTCTATCATGTGATCTCCAGGTTCGTTTCTGTCACCAAGACCATATTTTCTAACTCCTGAGCCTTCTTCTTTGTTCCAACCTTTGCATTCCAGTCACCAGTGATTATCAGTATGTCTTGATTGCATGTTTGATCTATTTCAGATTGCAGAAGCAGATAGAAGTCTTCCCTTTCTTCATCTGTGGCCTTAGTGGTGGGTGCATAAATTTGAATAGTAGTCATATTAGTTGGCCTTCCTTGTAGGCATATGGATATTATTCTATCACTGACAACATTGTATTTCATGACAGATCTTGAAATGTCTTTTTTGATGATGAATGCAACCCCATTTCTCTTTCGTTTATCATTCCCAGCATAGTAGACCATATGACTGTCTGACTCAAAATGGCCTATGCCAGTCCATTTTAGCTCACTGATGCCTAGAATGTCAATGTTTATGTGCTCCATTTCTCTTTTAAAAATTTCTAATTTGCCTAGATTCATACTATGTACCTTCCATGTTCCAATTATTAATGGATGTTTACAGTTTTTTCTCCTCATTTTGAGTCGTGTCACATCAGCAAGTTGAGCACCCTGGGGTTTTACTCCATTTCCGTCATCACGGTAGACTTTACTTGGAGGAGGCAACTCTTCCCCAGTAGTCTTTTGAGTGCCTTCCTACCTGGGGGCCTCATTTTCCGGCACTATATCTGACAGTGTCTCTTTGCTATCCATAGGGTTTTCAATGGCTAGTTGTTTTGGGAGTGGCTTGCCAGGTCCTACTACCTAGTCTGTCTTAGTCTGGAAGCTCAGCTGAAAACCTGTCCACCATGGGTAACCTTGCTCATGTCCGAGGTTACAGTGGCAGAGCTCTCAGCCTTATTGCAACACACAAGCCCCTACAGTGCAGCAAACTGACAGACGTGTGGGTGATATTCACATGTATTATATATTATATATTTTTATATATATCATATATAAATATATACTATATATTCATATATATTATATATTAAGTATATTTTATATATTTGTATATTTTATATATTTTTTTCTGCAGAGAATAAGCAGCAGAAGTTAGCTATAACAGGGCAATTTTATTTTATGTGATTTTTGTCCATCATTTTATTTGTGCATTTGGAAAAAATCATAGGTAGTGAAAATCCAGAATCACTTATTGCATTGAGAATAGGCACATTGTAGATAAACAGTAATGCTGGTTTACCTTTTAAACTTAGTATTCTAAGAAATTCACCTTTAATAATATAGGTAAAAAAAGCCATTCTGAGAGAATACAATAATAGCAAAGTTGTATTCATTTCACATGGAAATACCCATGCACACACACAAGAGTAAGTCACATCCATTGGTTGTTGCATGAGTCTTATCTGATGTCAAAAATAATTTCAAATTTTCTCATTTGTGCTATTACTATCCCATAGACTATATCTATCAGACATTTATGCTCCTCCAAAAAGCAGAGCCTTAAACAAAAGCTTATTTTTGCTACTTTGTTGACAAATATATCAAAAAATCAGAAATAAGAAGAAATGAGTGTGAGTTATAGGAGGAGAAAATGTACGTGTGTGGATTTACTAACAGTTGGTTAGGCTGCATAAAATCAGCTTGAGTGATGAGTTCATGTTTCAGAATCACCTCCTTTGAGGCTCTTAAGAAATATTACTCCAAAAAATCCAGGTTAAAGGCTTAAAAGAGAATAATTCATTCTTCTGATCTTTTTCCCATTGATCAAAGTCATTCCAAGCAGGTATTAGATCTCTTGGGCTTCCACTTCATGCTTATATGATTGTCCTTCAATTATCCTGGAATCTTATGTTTCAGCAGCAATAGTGAAACTTCAGTGAGGGCAATAAGAGTTACAAGAGGAGAACTTAAGATGAAATGACATTGGGTTTTGCTATCTGAAGTTGGTCACTGTGGCAGCCATTCGGCTTTGTACCTTCTTAGTTAAGTTGTGATGGTGTTAACTAATGCAAAGCAATGCCAAAGAAGACTCAGAAATTATGTTAAAAGGATGCAAGATGGCATACATAGGGTGACAATTTATTCTCCATGAAGACTCCTTTGAGAGTAACAGAGGATGCTATTATTGATATCTGGAAACAGACATAAGTTAAAGCAGTCTAAGGCAAATTGACATATATGATTACCTACTTCATAAGACTTTTGATTAAAAAATCTTTTCTATACATATTGAATAGGGTCTGTGTAAATTAAAGCAGTGAACCTTTTGAAAATTGAAAATTTGGACAAACTATTATTAAATAGAAGCATTCCAGGACTTGTACAGTGTAATGATATGAAAATAGCTAACATGATTTGCCCTTGCCAAAGGAGGCTATAAATACGCAAACTCCTGCTCTATTCAAATAATATGAGACACCCAATTAAACTCCATACTTAGGATTCAAAATTAATAAATTGAATTAGAAATGTACACAGTTAATTCCTAGTTATATATTGACTTTTGATTATCTAGATATTTGAATAGGACAGGGCTCCATTGACCGTATAATTATTGAATTATAATTGCAAAACCCAAATAAATCACTTTCCCTATCTCCATGCCTGTTTTTCCTCAAACTAAGATTTTTTCCATTTATCCCTGTAAGCTACTTCTCAAGAACTGAGACTATGAAAACATGTAAGTAAACACAAATGAGGAAATGTTTTGGGCAAGATAATAATATAAGACTATTTATATGTCCCTTATTGGTACATATAAATTGTTGACATACCTCTCAAATATCAATATCACAGAAGGGTAATATTTAGGCAAATTTATTTCAGAGGCAATCAATAGGCTTAATTTTGGCCCAACACTGTCATTATCACTGAGATTAAGTATAAGTTAGTTAAAACTTCTGGACAGTAGTACAGTGCTAAAAGAAGTTCAATAATATATCCAGCCTGAGCTGTATAATCATAGGAGTTCTATGCAAGTACACTGGTTGTATTGGGGGTGGAATGATGACAAATGAACCATAATCTAATCTATAGTTTTTTTATACATTTGAAAGCTTTTCCCCAAACCACTCAGTTTTTATTTTGTTTTATTTTGTTTTGTTTCTACCAATTTGGTGGCTGAAACCCCTTTCATTTAGAAGTTATCTCACTGAATAGAAAACTAGTGAATCAAAATCTAACTATGAAAAATATCTTTGTTGTTGTTGTTAGGTGTCATGGAATGAAGTTCAACTCATAGCAACCCTATGTACAACAGAATGAAAACTCCCTGACACTATGCCATGCCTGGTACTATGTCAGTGCTTCTCTGCTATTCATAGCATTTTCAATGGCTGAATGTTTTTTCAGGATTGCTTTGGGAGTTGACTGCCATGTCATTGCATTTTTGTGGTGCTGGGGATTGGACCCAAGGCCTCGGAGAGCACTGAATAGCAATCTACCAACTATGCTAAACCCCAGCCCACTATAAAATTTGACTTTGCAACACTCAAAGTAAAAGTTAAAGTATCCTCCATAATAACTTTTTGAGTGCAGCCAACATATATGGTTACATTGATAAGGGTAATCAATTATGACTGACATAAAATTATATTAAAAATTAATATAAGTAAAAGGAAGAATATTGATCACTGTCAACTCACCAATAGGAGAAAAAGAAGAACTCAATATTATTTGGAAAGATAATGGAAAACTGTTGTCTTTTTGATATTTTCTCAAGCCAGCTGTCAAGTCTTCAGAGGCATAAATTTGGACAGAAAGAATTAGTCAGCATTTAAATTTACATGGAGATACAAATTTAAGTAAAGGAAAGTATGTCTTCTTTCAGATGAATTAAATAAAACATAACTATCAAATAAAGAGCTTAAGTTATTCTTAATTAAATAAGATAGTAAATGGAGTGTGGTGCTGCATGCTATAATCCCAGGAAGATAAAAAGAGAAAGGTGGACAAATTAATTTAAAGAAATAATGTCAGAAAACTTCTCAGAATTAGAAAAGGAAATGAACTCCAGATCCATGATGTTCAATAAACCTGAGATAGACTATATGTAAAGAGATATTTATTGAGCCACGGCATAATTAAATTCTCAAAAATCAAAAGACAAAGATAATTTTCAAAATAAGAGAAAAACAGTGTCCCCACTGTTATTGAGAGGAAGCAAGGAACTGATTGTACTAGGGAAATCTGATTAAATTTATCAGTATAAAATGATGGCTTGAAAATGATATATAGTATTGACACCAAACTGACCCCAATTCAATAATTCACAATGAACATGTATAATATCCATATTTTAGTTTCAGAACATGAGTATGATTTCCTTCTAATAGGGATCAGAGCTCCTTTGAGACTCTCTTCGTTCCAAGTTGAGTAGCAAAGGCAAGGAAATCTTTGAATATCATGTTGAGTTTATAAATGATGATGTAATTATACCAAAAATAAGCAACTCATTAAAAAATATTGGAAATAAAATTTTAAAAAATAGAGACAAAATGAATATAAAAAGTGTCAAAAAATGAACTAATCTTAAATATTAAAATTGTAATAATATATACCCATAACAAAAGATGAATGCAAGTCAAATTTGACCTCCACAATTACAAGAGGTACTTTCAGTGATTACCATCATCTTTCAATTCAAGTTTGAAAAGTAATACGTAGATAATAAAATATATATACATTTTTAACACCCCCAGTGTAACTTGCCAAGGTGACACATGTCCCAACTTGAAGGGATTCCTACTAGCCAAATTTGGGGCAATTGGATCATCAAAAGAGAAAATGACTGAACTGCTTTTAAGCCACATAAGAAATACAAGAAAAAGCAGATAAACAGATACATTCAAAATTAAAAGGAATTATCCCTTATTTTTCCTGAGGAATTCAGCTAATAATATCGAAGGAATGAGAGAAGTAGAATATCATCATTTTATAATTATTGATCAGGTAAATTGTTATTGAAGCAAATAATAAGGACATTAATATATTCTCGGAGTTTTACCCAATAGATTATTAGTGACAAAGATAATTTTATAAAAGAGAATTCTATGGTTTGTACTATGCTGTTTTTGTTACTAAGGATTGATAATATTATTTGAAATTGAGTATTATGGTAGTTCTAACATTGCTCACTTTGCTCAGGATTTCTTTGGATATTTGGGGTCTTTTGTGCTTCCATATGAGTTCTGGGATTGGTTTTAATATTTTAGGGAAGAATTCACTGTAATTTGATGGAGACTACATTAAATCCATAAATTGTTTCTTGTAATATAGACATTTTTACAATACTAATTCTCTTGAACCCTGAGTATTGGATGTCTTTCCATCTTCTAACATCTTTTAAAATTTCTTTCTTCAGTGCTTTAAATTTTTCTTGTAGAGTTCTTTCATCTCCTTGGTTAGGTTTATTCCTTGGAATTATTTATTTTTTGGAAGTTACTGTGAATGATATTGTTTTCCCAATTTTTTCTCACCATGTTTATTACTGGTATAGAAAAAAAAAAGGTACTGATTTTATGTTGATTGTGTATTCTGCCTTGTTTTTGAAAGTGTTTATCAGATCTAGGAGTCATTATGGTCTTTTAAGTATAAGATTTATCACTTTCAAACAGATAATTTGACTTCTTTTCTGTATGTATCCCTTTTCTTTCTTTCTTTTATCTTATTGCTCTGGCTATAAATTTAAGCAGTATATTAAATTAGAGAGAAAGGACACCCTGATCTCTTTCCTAATTTTACAGGAAATGCTTTCAGTTTTTACACTATTCAGTGTAATGCTGGCTGTAGGTTTGTCATATGTGGACTTAGTTATGTTGAGGTTTGATCCTTCTATTCATAGACTATTTAGGTGTTTTATCATGAGGGGATGTTGAATTTTGTCAGATGCTTTTTTTGTGTCTGTTGAGACAATCATGTGATTTTTGTCTTTGAGTCTATTTATGTGCTGCACTACATTTATTGATCTGCATGTGGTTAAGCAGCCTACACCCCTGGAATGAAACCACCTTGGTTGTGGTGTATGATCCTTATGTGTTATTGAATTTTGTTTGTAAGTATTTTATTGAGGATTTTACATCCATGTTCAACAAAAATATTTGGTCTATACTTTTCTTTCTTTCTGTGTCTTTATCTTGTTTAGGTATCAGGGTAATACTGGTTACATAGAATGAGTTTGGAAGCATTCTTTCCCTTGATATTCTATAAAGTAGTTTAAGGAGCATTGGTGTTAGTTCTTTAAAAGTCTGGTAAGTTTCAGCAGTGAATTTGTCTGTTCCTTTGTTTTTTTCTTTTTTCTTTTCTTTTTTTGTTTTTTTTTTTTGTTTCAAGACTTCATATCTGTTTCAATCTCATTGATTGATTGCCTGTTATTGATCTGTTTAGGATTTTATATCTTTTTGAATCTATTTTGGTAGGTCATTTTTTTGTTTTGTTTTGTTTTTTGTTTGTTTTGAGGCAAGGTCTTGTGGCAAACATCCACATTATGGTTTGTCCCTCTGAGAGGGGGATACAGATAGTACTGAGCTCTGCACTAGAGGGATAGAGGCAAGGGAATCAAGCAATCTTCCTGCCAGTTGTTACTTTCAGCCCCCAATCCACACTAAAACCACCCTGTGGCAGGGAGGAAACTGCAGAAACAGAGTCACTCACTGGACATAAGCCCAGAGCTCTCAACCCCTGTAGAATCCACATGTGACAGGACTCTCACCTCCTCACAGAGAGCAGGGCCAGGGACAACTTTGTTCCCAATAGCCTGAGCTCCCTGCTACCTTAATTCCTCAGTTGGTCTGTATCAGGCCCCATCTTTCTCCACCACTATCTCTCATGGTCCCCAGGTGTCTGTCAGCTTGTCATGCTATTGAGACTTGTGTGTTGCTGTGATGCTGAAAGCTATGCCACCAGGATTTCATTTACCAGCAGGTCCACCCATGGTGGATAAGTTTCAGCTGAGCTTCCAGACTAAGCTAGAATAGGGAGAAGGACCTGGCAGCTTGCTCCAGAAACAATTAGTCAATGAAAATCCTATGGAGCTGGGCACAGTGGCTCATGCCTGTAATCCTAGCTGCTCGGAAGGCAAAGGCAGGAGGATGGAAAGTTTGACACCAGAAGCAGTGTGCATAACTTAGTGAGACCCTATCTCAAAAAGTAAAAAAAAAAAAATTGGGCTGGGAGTGCAGCTCAGTGGTCCAGCACTTGCAAAGCATGCAAGTGCAAGGCCCTGGGTTCAACCCCCAGTACCGGAAAAAAAAAAAAGAAAGAAAGAAAAGAAAAGAAAATCCTATGAATAGCAGAGAAGCTAGGAAATGCCCCCAGCCCCTGGCTGGAAGGCATTCAAGAAATGACTAGGGAAGAGTCACCTCCTCAAAGTAGAGTCAACCTTAATGATGGCAATGGAGTAAAGCCCCTGTGACCTCCTGTTGCTGATGTGGCATGATTCAAAATGAAAAGAAACAGTAACTTCAACAATGGGCTCATACCTAAAAAGATATTGTGTATAGCATGGTGTTGGGTAGTGTTTTGTTCTGTTGTACAAAGGGTCTCTATGAGTTGGACCTGACTCAACAACACTTAAGAAGCAGCATCTCTCATGGCTGTCTCCCACCCCAGAAATGTCTTGTGATTGTTCTTTGTTCCCAGGTATCCAGAGTAGCCTATTCTCAAACCATAGGCCACCTCTCAAGATAGTGTCTGGCTATCACACTCCAAGATTTGGGGAGGGAGTAATGGTATGGATTTCTTCCCTAATGCTGGCCTGCTTGCAGGAGGAATCAGTGTCAGATGAAATCCTCCCATGCATTTAAGGCTGTTGAGAGCTGTGGGTTTCTCCTTTGACTAGGTCTTTCAGTCTGTTGTCACCAGGACTGAGAACTCTCCAGGCTTAACCCATGGGGAGACAAGGCTGGTGTTGTGGGCTGTCTCCTCCATTTTTCCTGTTCCCTCTCTGCTTCTCTGTGTGTTTTAGCTGTGCTGTCACCTCTTTCTTGACTCCTGGTACTCTTCCTCTCTTACTTTTCTTGGGATATTGTTTCTCCCTTGTTACCTTTACTCTGCTCTGTCATGGAGTCATGTGGAGGAAACTTCTACTTTGCCATCTTACCTCAGAAGTCTATGTATATTTTTAACAGAAATATTCTAATACATCGTACTTGTTAAATATGTATTTAATTTTGAAGTTTTTAATCTCTCAACCCAAGAACATTATTTATGTAGATAATTTGTCTTCATTTCCTACAGCTGTTGTAACAAATTACCACAAACTGAGTGGATTAAAACAACTGAAATTTATTTGTTATAGTTCTGGAGTCTAGTTGCTTGCAATAAAAGTGTCAACAAGGCCATGCCCTTTCTGAGACTGAGCAGCCTCCTTTCCGTGCCTCATCCTACTTTCTAGAGGTGACCAATACGTCCTTTATTTTCCTCGACTTGTAGCTGAGGAGATCATTCTAATGTCTCCTATGCCAGTTATCATATGGTATTCTCTGTATGTATTTCTGTCTTCATGTGGATTTTTTTGTCTTTTTACATATGGATACAAATTATATTGGATTGAGTTCCACCCTAATGACCTCATTTTAACTTGGTTATACATGGAAAACTATTTTGAAATGAGATCTCATTCACAGGTCCTAAGGATTAACACTACAATTTATCATTTTAGAGGATGCAGTTAAGCCCATGACAGTCTCCCCTCTTAACCCATAAAATCCATGTCCTTCCTACATGGAAAATATATTCACTCTACTCCCAGTTTCAAAATCTTCACGAGGCAGGCTTTTCCTCTGTGTGTGTGTGTGTGTGTGTGTGTGTGGATGCTAGAAAGTTTGGAATATGTAAGACCATTCAAGAGCCAGAACTTTAGGCAAGCACTGATGTCCAGAATCTTTGGAACAAGCTAGGAAGCTGCAGACTCACACAAGACTTGATGTTGTAGTCTGGAGTTTGAAATCTGAGGACAACCTAGGTAGTCTGGAAACTTCTGGCCAGGATTCCTGTGCTGAATATTGAAGAAGAATTTCTTCTTCCCCAGGAAATCTCAGCTTTTATTCTTAAGTACTTCAACTGATTGAGTAACACCCACTCACTATTGAATGTAATCTCCTTTACTTAAAGTCAATTGATTATATATGTTAATCACATCTACAAAATACTTTACAACACTTAATTGTGTTTGCCAGACAGACTAGTGGACATAACTCAACCAAACTGATGCAAAAATAGCCATCCTTTATCCTATACTATAAAATACCGGCTTTTTGATGATCAGTTCTATTAAACATCATTAAAATCTATAAAATATCAATGATACTTTCAGGTATTAATTTGATCACAGAAAATAAGGAAATAAAACATTCTTTACATGCAGCATACATAAAAATAGGATCAACTAGTGCATTTAGCATGCTCAAAGAATACAATGTAGACATATGATCCGACCTTTGAATAGGATTTTTCCTTCTTGTAATTTTGAATCAGGTCGGATCATAATAAAAGGGGGGGAGGAGATAAGAATGATGTCAATATAAATGGACTAGAAATCTCATATAATTGTTCTAACAAGATAAAAACAAAGACCACTACAGGAAAAGTTTCTATCTTAAACAGAACTGGAACCCAAGGACATATAGAAAAATACTACTAAGTAAAAGATAGAGAAGACTTAGATGGGAAACTTAGATGGGAAAGGTGGGAGGGGGGAAGCATAGGGGAGGGTAAGGGGTAACCTATATGAATAATGTTTATCAAAATGCATATATGAAATGTCACAATGAAAAGCATGTCAAAATGAATCACATTATGATGTACATTAAAAATTTCTAATAAAAAATGTAGACATATAACAACCAATTATAATTCTATACACCAGGGATGAAATATTTGAGTATAATGCCAACAAAATTGTACAGGACCCATGTACCAATAAGGAAAAGAAGCTAACAGAAGACAAAAAAGTAACTTATATGACTGGAAATAAATATATGAATCATAAGACCATATAGCAAATATGTCAATTCTGATCAAATTGATATATGGATTTAATGTAATTCTTATCAAAATCTAAGGAAACTGTCTGCAGATATAGATATTATTCTAAAATTTATATGGAAATTCAGTGGAATTCATAGAACAAATAATTTAAAAAATAATACAATGACAGGAATAACTCTACTAATGTTCAAGATAGTATATAGCCACAGCAATAAATAGTCTATAGCATTGGCAGAGGTATAGACCTATAGTTCACTGGAACAGAATGAAGAATCCAGAAGTAGGCTGACACAAACATATGCATTGATTTTTGAGACAGATGCAGAAACAATTTAGTGCACAAAAAATAGCCTTTCAATAAGAGGCACTAGAACAACTGGACATCCATAGGCCAAAAATTCATATTGAATAAGATGCCACACATTACACAAACATTAACTAAAAATGGATTTTAGATTTAAGTGTAGAAGGGAAAACTATAAATTTTTATTAAAAATATAGGAGGTGTTCTTTGGGATGTAGAGTTAGGCAAAAAAGGTTTTTTACTTAACACCTAAAGTATGTTATATATAGGGATAGATTGCTAAATTGTACTTAATCAAAAGTACGATTCCTTGGATCCCTTGCTCTACTCAAGATTCCATGAAGAGTATGTAAACACAAGCTACAGACTGGAAGAAAATATTTGCTGACTACATATATGTCAAAAGACTGGTGTCTAGAAGACATACTGCAGTGTAAAATAATGCAACACCTCAGGAAACAGATTGTCACTTCTGGCAAAAGTTAAACATGCAAACAAGTAAAAACAAGCATTTTTACTCATGGACATTTATCACACAGGGAGAAAGAAAATTCATGCTCACACAAAAACTTGTAGAATGGTGTTGGTAGAAACCTCATTCATAATCATCATGAGCTAGAAACAGCTCAAACATCCTACAACAGGTAAACAATTTGACAAGATAGGGTTGATGTATGCAGTGAAATACTATTTGTTAAAAATAAAATGGAAAACAACAGATGAGAATTTTATTGAGTTCAAAAATGAATAAACCCCAACACTTTCAAACTGCACAATCCCATTTATACAATGCCAAAATACAGAAATGGACAGCAGGGTAGTAAATATCATAGGGTAGGGAAGAAACATAGGAGGAAAGTAATTTGATTGCTGAATGTAGGTGTGACATATTGTTATCATGGAACTGTTTTGTTACTTGGCTCTATCAGTGCTAATAGTGCACTTGTGATACACTACAGTTTTTTGCAAGCTATATTATTAGGAGGAGTTGGGCAAAGGGCACACAAGGGCTCTCAGTATCATTTCTTAAAACTGAATATGAATGTGCAATTATCTTAAAATTCAAAGTTTGTTTAAAAATACTAAAGATCTTTGCTGGTAAAAATCAAAGTAAACTAAATGAAATGGAGAAATATAGGAAGAATATTCAAGGATTCAATATTAATCTGTTAATTTTTCCAAATCACTGAATCGATTCACTGAAATTACAATTATAACCTCAGCCCAATGTTCTTATAAAGACAAGCTAATTCTAAAATCTTTATGAAAGATGCATTGAATCTAAAATATTTAAACCAGTCTAATTAAGCAGGAAAATATTAAGACCTTATAGGACACGTCTTTTATACATAATCTAAAGTTACAATGGTTAAGTCTGTGTAGTACTGAGACTAGAATAGAGTAATAGAAAATGGAAAATATAACAATCAGAAAGTACGATATATCAAATGATGTTGTTGTTGTTGTTAGGTGCTGTCGAATCGGTATCCAACTCATAGCGATCCTCATAGGATTTTCAATGGCTGGTTGTTTCAGGATTGCCTTGGGAGTGGATTGCCAGGTCCTTCTCCCATTTTTGTGGTGCTGGGAATTGAACTCGGGACCTGAGAGACTGCAGCGCAGCACTTTACCAACTGAGCTAAATCCCAGCCCATATATCAAATAGGAGAAAAAAAATTTCGTCACTGAATGTGAAAAAATTACTCATGCCTACAATCTAATGTTATGTATTAAATTTAAGTTGAGATGAATCATAGATTTAAAAATATAAAAAGAAATTATAATCCTTCTATAACAAAACATCATTCAAGAATGGAAAAATATTTCTTTGGACATAGAAAACTAATAAAGAAAACATCTAAAATACACATCATCAAAATAAAAATATACTGCTAATGACAAGACATTGTTAAGTAATAGAGCAAACTACAGATTAGAAATGAATATTTATAACTGGGCCAAGTATTTGAAGACCACTTTAAAAGAGAGAGAGATGAATGATTAATAAGCACATAAAAATGTGCTCACATCATCAGGCATCAGAGAATGACAAATTCAAACTATGAGATACCACTTCACATCCAAAAGAATGCTGACATTATAATAAATGGGACACTAAATTTCAGCCAGGATGTAGAACAAATCAAAATCTTATACATTCTTGGTGGGAATCTCAAATGTTACAATAGCTCAGGAAAAATCCTCCGAAGTTTATTACAGAACTAAATACATGTATATCTTACGATTCAACAATTTTACTTCAGGATAATTCTTCAAGAAATGAAAACATATTGTGGTATTTAGACTTTTGGTTGGTTTGACAAAATACCTAATAAAACAACTTAAGGCAAGCAGATTCATTTTGAATCACAGTTTCAGAGGTTTCAGTCCATAGCTGGCTGGCTCCATTGCTTTTGGACTGTGGCAAAGCAGAACATCATGGCACAAGGAAATGGAGGAGGAAAGCTGCTCACCTCATGGCAGCCAGGAAAGGAAAAGGGCATAACAGGAAGGGTCCAGGGCCAAAATATACCCTTTTCAGTTATGCCCCCAGGGACTCACCTCCTCCAACTAGGCCCTTCCTTCTGTAGTTCCACCACCTCCCAATAGTCTATTCAAATTTTGAATCTGTCAGTAGAGTAAGTCATTGATTAGGTCAGAACCCTCATGATCTTTGGAAATGCCCTCGTGGGCACACTTTATTCATTTCCTTGGCATCTCTCAGTCTAATCAAATTGACAATCAAGATTAGCTATCAGGCATGTATTTGCACATGTTGTTGTTGTAGGTGCCATCAAGTCGGTATCCAACTCATAGCGACCCTCATAGGGTTTTCAATGGCTGGTTGTTTCAGGCTTGCCTTGGGAGTGGATTGCCAGGCCCTTCTCCCATTTTTGTGGTGCTGGGAATTGAACTTGGGACCTCAGAGACTTCAGCGCAGCACTCTACCAACTGAACTAAATCCCAGCCTGTATTTGCACATACACACACACATTTACACAAAGACACATATACACACATATTTATCCTTACTTCCCAAATATTATACTAATAATTTTTTAGCAGTTTTATTTTTAGAATCAGAACAGAAATAGCCAGTAATGTATCAAGGGAGAAATGGTAAATAAGTTCTGGTGTATTCATACAATAGGATTCTATTTGCTAATAAAAAGGAATAGCGATAAAACTACAACACTCAGTTTTTTCTCCTTCTTACTGTAGGTTATATTTAAGATATCTACATCTCTTTCTTATTTCAGGTCATCTTGCATTGCAATTTACTTATGAATCCATATAACTTCTGTCTAATGATGATATTTCTACATTTTCTTTTCTTTTTATTCTGAGTATCTGCTTAATTTGACTGTTAAAAATAGATGTAGCTGGGCATGGTGGTACCTGCCTGTAATCCCAGCGACTCAGGAGGCAGAGGCAGGAGGATCACAAGTTCGAGACCAGAGGCAGTCTGTGTAATTTGGTGAGACCTGTCTCAAAAAAGTGGAAAAAAAAAGGGGGGCTGGAGGTGCATCTCAGTGGTCCAGCACTTGCAAAGCATGCAAGTGCAAGGCCCTGGGTTCAACCCTCAGAACCACAAAAAAACAAAACAAACAAACAAAAAACCCAGATGTATACACCAAAAGACAAGTGGCATGATGGTAATGCAAAGTATGACAAAAGGATGATTTTTAATAAACAAAAAAAATTATAAATCAATAAAAAAATGGATGGGGCTGGGATTTAGCTCAGTTGGTAGAATGCCGCTGTGCAGTCTCTGAGCTCCCAAGTTCAATTCCCAGCACCGCAAAAATGGGAGAAGGACGTGGCAACCCAGTCCCAAGGCGATCCTGAAACAATCTGCCATTGAAAACCCTATGAGGGTTTTCGGACATGACTCGACAGCACCTAACAACAACACAACAAGAAAAAGGATGAGTAATCTAATAGAAAAAATACCCAAATAAAAACGAGTAGCTATCAGAGCAATAACTAACACTCAAAAAGAGTTTTTATTTCATTCATAATTCCAAATTCTGACAGTCAAAAATGTCTCCAGTTAGTGCTAAACATCCCCTAGAGTGTAGTTACCCATTTGAGAACGAGTTGGTGATGGTGGTGGTAGGTGTCATGGAGTCAGTGTCTGACTCATAGCGACCCTATGTACAACAGGAGAAGCAGTATTGATAGTGCTTCTCTGGTATTCATAGGGTTTTCAATGGCTGATGGACTTTTGGGAGTAAGTTGCCGGGCCTTCTCCCAAACCTACAGCACCTGGTGTTCCCAGGTAGTCTCCCAACCAAGTACTAGCTAGGCCTGACCTTGCTTAGCTTCTGATATTTGATGGAATCAGAAGCCACAGTGGTATGACTGCAGGCTGAGAACCACTAGGCTAGATTAATACCCCGGGAGAGGGTGTGCTGGATTAGGACAGTAGTGTTCTGTCATATTCCAAAGTAGGGTGTGGAAATTTTCTTTGTTTTTTTTTCTTTTCTCCCTTTATTGATAAATGTTGGTGGGGTACAGAGTAATACAACATTTGCTTTTTCCATTATGCAAATATTACCTCATTTTTGGTTACATTACCATTAATTTACAAAGTTTATGGAAACTTTTGACTAATAGGTAGTAAAACTTGTATTCATATATGGATTATAGTACCCATTTTTCCCATGTACTCATGAAGTTGCATCATTTACATTGAGATTATCCTCTCCTGCTTTGTCCCTTTACATTTTTTCTTTTCCCCTTCCCACCTTCTGCAATTTTTACTTCCCTTTGCTAGTCCTCTCTCTCTTTCTTTCTACTTTTTATATTTTCCCTTCTTTGCTAGGTTTAACTGTGCATTTTTAATATATCTACTATGTATAGGATTTTTCTTCCTTTAACTAAGATTTAGCTCCCACATATAAAAACATAAGGTATTTCCCTTTTTGAGCCTGTGCTCATTCACTTAAGAGACATTCTCCAGTTCCATCAATTTTGCTGCAAATGACATTATTTCATTCTTTTTTATTGCAGACTAATATTCCCTACTGAATATGTACCACAATCTTTTATCGATTCTTCTTTTGATGGGCTTCTTGGTTGGTTCCATATCCTTGCTATTGTGAAGAGTCCTGCATTAAATATGGGGATGCAGGTGTCTCTGTGGTATGATGACTTGTCTCCCTTTGGGTATATTCCCAGGAGTTGTATAGCTGGGTCATATGGCAGTTCTATTTTCTAATCAGGTGAGCTAATTACGGATCCTAAGTTTTAATGCTTTATGTTTTATCCCAGAACCTATATGTTTTAAGGATAAACATCAAAGTCTAGACTTAAGAGAATTTAGGTAATCTTCATGTTTTGTGTGTGAATTGTTACTGTCAACAATAATTATATCTTAAATGTAGACGGTGTCTAAAAACAACAAAAATGTAGTAGTTTGAGGTTTTCACTTCCTATGTAATATATTTTTATATCATTCATGTTTTTTGTTCTCGTTGTTTTTTGGTACAGGCAATCGAACCCAGGACTTCTTTATGCTAGATAAATACTTTGCCTGCAGCCATAGCACTGTGGCATCCGATCCTGTCAGATCATGGAAGCTAAGCAGTGTCAGGCCTGGTTAGTACTTGGATGGGAGACCACCTGGGAATACTAGATACTGTAGGCTTGGGAGAAGGACCCAAAAACCCACTCCCAAAAATCAATCCACCATTGAAAACCCTATGAATAGCAGAGAAGCACTGACAATAGTGTTTCATCTGTTGTACATAGGGTCTCTGTGAGTTGGATATTGACTAGATGGTACCTAACAACAACAGATAAATACTTTACCATGGTTATACACACACGGCCCTTATTTATGTCTTTACAAAGTATGTATACATTCATTTACTCAAAAGAATACTTGCCTGCATTATAAAAGGAAAGAAATTCAGGATTCAAGAAAATGTGGTTTTCACTCCAGGTCCTTAATATCTTAGGCTTATTTTCATGTTTATATTTTTTATTACGTAAGATTATTAAAAATAAAATTTATTAGGTTGATGGTAGTTGCTAAGGGAAACATTGTATCATTTACTAATTTGCTTGATTTTTAACATGAAAATCTAACCTTATTTATTTACTTATGGAATGATTTTTCTTCTTATTTTAATAAAACTGGGATTCTATTATAGGGTATATACTTTTCTTACCTTTTACCGATGTTTGCATTTTGAGCATCTTTTCACATCAGTACAATTATTTCTGATTATGGAAGCATTTAGTTTATTTTACCATCATTTTCTAGTGGGTTTGGGATTATTATAAGTGAATAATAATTCTACACAGTGGGCTGAGGTTTAGCTCAGTTGGTAGAGTGCTGTTCCACACTCTCTGAGGACCAAGGATCAATCCCCAGCACTGCAAAAATTGGAAAAAGGATATGGCCATCTACTCCTGAAGCAATCCTGAAACAACCAGCTGTTGAAAACACTATGAGGGTTGCTATGAGTCAAACTCAACTCAATAGCACCTAACAACAATTCTACACCATCCAAAGGAAAACATGTTTGATTCATTTCAGTAATTTTATAAAATAAAATCACCATAAGTAGATTGAAAAAGCAAATGATAGACAGGTATAGTAGTACACATAAGTAATCTCAACTCTCAAGAGGCTAAGGCAAGAGGATAATGAATTACAGGTCAGCTAGGGCTACATAGTGAAACCTTGTCTCAAAATAAAGACAACAATCATATTTTAAAAAGTCAAAGAATAACCATGTATATAATTTTGACAAATATCGATTTTTATATTAAAAAATTTAAAAATATCTCCTTGATTATATATTCAACAATACCTCAAAATCAGAAAGCCTTCATATGGATATTAACGCCTAATTATTCAAGATTTTTATATTAATAGAGAAAAAACAGCTTTCCAATGTTGCTAATCCTTAATCCATAAATATGTTTTCTACTAATTTATTGCTGAAAGTATATAGAATCCAAACTATGCTCAACTGATCTAGGATTCAATAGCATTATTTTAAGAGAAAATAAAAACATGCTTTTCATTCACACTATTCTTACTAAAGCCTGCAGCGGTAGCCCTGTGGCATCTGATCCCGTCAGATCTTGGAAGCTAAGCAGGGTCGGGCCTGGTTAGTACCTGGATAGGAGACCGTCTGGGAACACCAGAAGCTGTAGGCTTGGGAGAAGGACCTGGCAACCCCCTCCCAAAAATCAATCTGCCATTGAAAACCCTATGAACAGCAGAGAAGCACTGACAATAGTGTTTCCCCTGTTGTACAGAAGGTCGCTATGAGTCGGATACCGACTTGCCGGCACCTAACAACAACAACAACATTCTTACTAATGTCACATTAATGGTTTTATTATAAGCAACTTCTAATTCTATAGAAATTTATTGATGAAATATGCATTTATATGTGAACCTCCACATCATTATTTCAGAATGTTTCCATTTACCATAATGAAATTGTGGGTAATTAGGCAACAGAAATAACAAGAAAGAAAAAAGGTGGTATTTGTAATTAGATTATATCTTTCCTTCATGCATCAAAATGTTTTAAAATTTAAATTGAAATTGGCAAGCACAGAAATACCATGATGAGGTACTAACTTTTTTCTTCAACACATATACATTAACACATGCAACCCAGTTTGCTAGCTTGATTATTAGGTACATGTTGTGCATTTTAAAATAGAGGAAAATGTATCACTACACATTTAACTGGATGAGAAAAGTATTCAGTAATTCCAAAGTGAAATTGCAACAAGCTACTTTGTCTTACAACTGGGTCAGTAAGCAACTTCATAATAAGTGGAGAAAAGATTGAGGTTATCCAAGATTTTGCTTTACTTGGTTTTACAATCAATACCTACAGAAGCAAGGATCAAAAAATCAAAAGACACACTGGATTGGGAAAAGCTATTGCAAAAGACCTCTTTAAAGTGTTGAAAAGTATAGATGCCACATTGAAGATGAAGGTGCATCTGACTCATTCCATGTTTTCAGTAGCATCATATGCTTGTGAAAGCTGGACAATGAATAAGAGAAATAGGAGAAGAATTGATGCTTTTAAATCATGGTGCTGGAGACATATGTTTACTATCCCATGGACTGTTAAAAGAATCAACAGATCCATCCTAGAAGAAGTACAACCAGAGTCCTCATTGGAAGCAAGGATGATTAGATTGCTTCTTGACATATTTTGGACATTTTGTAAAGAGGGACCAATCCCTGGAGAAGGACATCATGTTTGGGAGAATGATGGGTCAATAAAAAAGGAAAACTATCAACTAGATGGATTGACACAGTGACTGCAACAATGGGCTTAAACATAAAAAAAGATATTGTGCATGGGCAGAGTGTAAGGTAGTGTTTTGTTCGGTTGTCCATAGGGTTGCTATGAATCAGACTTAACTCAATGGACCTAACAACATCTTTTATATGAATGTTACAATATGAAAATAATACAAAAATATAAATATATGTATGTGAAGTAAAATTATATAAGCATGGAAGGAGAAATGTTGCAATTTATTTCAGAAGGGTATTTAACTCTTAAGAGGAGGCAAGAAAGCAACACAACAAATGACACATGTTGTATGTGTCAATATGAAAAACTGTTAAAATATTGAAGAATTTAATAAAACAAATTGCTTTATTTATTTCATATTTTCTTCATAAAATAAAAGAACCTGTCAATTTGATTAATTTTAAATATAGCATTGTGTTTAAATTTTTATCTCATTACAATGCAGGATAGAATTCCTCTGAAAATTCCAAATGACTTTCTCTTTGTATGAATTTCCACCATTGTAACCATAAAAAGGATCAAGAGGCTAACCTCTATGTAATAACTAGGT